>MU882960.1:0-23774 GCA_036418205.1 Ostertagia ostertagi
CCTATTCACCGCTAAATTATCTTAATTCAAGAAGAATGCTGGATGTTTACAGAGTGTGATCAATATACCAGTTCAGCTCCAGACGTTATCACGCGTATTCTCGATGAGCTTCAGCGAAACTGTGGAGGGTCTAACACAGTCAATAGTGAGATGGTTAATGGAGTATCTCATGCTGATATTCCATGGGTCCTCCAATTTCGCTAAAGCCTGCCGTGTGATGCGCGCGATAGCGGGCGAAGCAAAACTGGTCACATTTACGTAGCACATGTGTGTGAACAGAAATCGCTGGTGGGTGAAGCTGTCTGGGAAGGACTTAGCTAAAAAAATGTGAACGTATACGTGTATGTATGTGTGCGTCACTAAATGTACGCAAAAAATCCGCCTAGCGAGGACTCGAACCTTTGATCTTCGAGCACGAGACCAGACACCTAACCGCTGCGCCATGGTGAGACGCTCTCTCGCCTAACTTTGCGCCTATTGCATAAGCGAAAGTGTACGAAATTGAAGCACTTCATGCATGCAAAAACTCCTTCTCAACGAGGACTCGAACCCTTGACCATTCGAACATGAGGCAGCACGCCTAACCACTCCGCCATGGAGAACCACTACCTCGTTGACTGTGCGCCTAACCCATAAACGAAAGTGATCACTATACGCATGCAAAAACTCCTACTCAACAAGGACTCGAACCCTTGACCATGCGAACATGAGACAACACACCTAACCACTCCGCCATGGAGAACACTTCTCGTTGACTGTGCGCCTAACCCATAAACGAAAGTGATCACTATACGCATGCAAAAACTCCTACTCAATAAGGACTCGAACCCTTGACCATGCGAACATGAGACAACACACCTAACCACTCGCCATGGAGAGGCACTCGCCTCGTTGACTGTGCGCCTAACCCATAAACGAAAGTGAACGAAATTAATCATGAATGGTTCAACCAATTCAGAAAGAGTCTCAAGATCTTCGAAGCTTTGTTCCTGATGACCATGGATCCCCTAGTTTCTTGCTTTTTTCTCCTTTCTTCGGAGATCTCCAAAATTAGGTCTGACCCTTCTCCCCCCTTTGGCTCCCTTTGATTTTCAAAGGGTGGCGCCACCGGGAGCCAAAGGGTCGGACCACCCCTTCGGTTCCTTTTATATTTACAGAGGTGGCGCCACCAGGAACCGAAGGGGCGGTCGGGTCAGACCGCCCAGCGCCGGGCTTTGGGTAAAAACCAACGTTTGATGACTCAGTAGACTCCTTGTTTCATTCTGCGCCGTATATCAAGCAACTGAACAGTCGCTTATAATGCAGTTGGTTGCTTTATGCCATGACAATGTCGGGTATTGGAATCGACAACTGAGAGCGGCTCGAACGTCGATGCCACATTTTCCATTACTTGTTTCCTTCATTTACAAAAATCTCCCAAGATTTCACTGACTTCGAATTGAATCTTATCTTATCCTATCTCATCTTATTCATGTCGTATCTTATTAGTACCTCAAACTTGGGTAATTAAACCAAACAATTGATGACCAACTCGATTACGCGCCGTATAATTGATTTTGGACTGTTCTGTTCTGCAAAACGGAGCAGGGCAGAATTTGATGTAGCAGTTAGGGGTAGTCGGCCACGGGTAATCTAAAGCCAAAGTTTCGTGGCTATCTGATTCGTGGTTCCTTAGAAAATTCTAAAACTTAAATAGTTGTTCTATATTTTTGTAGTGAAGAAGCCGTGCGCAATGATTACAGCAATCATATTTATATGTAGCACATGTGTGTGTGAACAGAAATCGCTGGTGGGTGAAGCTGTCTGGGAAGGACTTAGCTATAAAAATGTGAGCGTATGCGTGTATGTATGTGTGCGTCAATTAATGTACGCAAACAATCCGCCTCAGCGAGGACAAGATCCTTTAATATAGCTCCTTTTGAGGGCGCCTGTATAGTGAAAATAGGAGCAGATTCGATCTCCGTGCTTTTCTCTCTCAAAAAGTGTAAAATTGTTTAGCGGGTCTCAACTTTAAAGGTTACATGCTTGTGAATTTGACGCTGAAGACTGCGTTTCTTGTTGAATAGTGTACTCCTCCCTGTAATTTCACATGAACCTTTCAGGACCCTTCGTTTTTCCTGAATTGAGATTCCTTCTCCAAAGAGCCGTCGTTGAAGCCGACTGGGCCCACTCTGGGATGCGGCATGTGCTTCACATCCTTTCAGATTCGAGGACTCACTCGAAAGATAAAATATTCTTCCCTTGGAAAACGTGCGAATTTCGGATTCTTACGACTTTATTTAGGTGAAACTCCAGTTCGGGGGGGCCACTCCATTGCTATCTTATCCGTAGTACTAGAGAGCAGTTCTTTGGGCTATCGAACACTACGGATAAGATAATAAGTGAACGACTCATTTCGAGCGTACTTTTGATAAGGACCGGTGGATGTCCTACATTCCACACTACCTGCCCACATCCCATCCACTTTTCTGCACAGGTGATCCACCCTGGAGCTCCTGCAGCCTTAGCCCTTTGCGGAGGTTCCTGCTGGTTCTAAATAATAGTCTCGAAACAAACCGATATCTTTGATCTAGATCTATAGAAAGAGAAAGATTGTTTTGGATTATATTTCGAGAATTTGATTGGATCATACTTGGGTGAATCCGAGTAGTGCCTTCTGATACAGCAAAAATTCTGTGAAGAACATATCCTGATTGATGCTGGTCACATTGATGCGATTCCAGGATGATTCCAGAACCTGGAAATCGAAGCATGTACAGCTAGAACTTCGTAAAAGATTAAAGGCGCTATCGCAAGATACGGAGGCATTGTAGTGGCAATGCATTCACGGGACGTAAATAACCTCTTTTTCGTTGAAAGTGAGACCAAGCCCAAGGTGGAGGAGGTAGGAGTCCAATGATGTGAGCGATTTTTATTCTCTCCAGGGTTCCTGCCTCTCCTTGGCTTTTTTTTGGCGTGGATGCCCCAATATATTGCGATAGCGCCAGAAAAAGTGTTTCGAAGATACCTGGGAAACCGCCTCAAGATATGAAGTAGCGGAGCTGTCCGAGACAGTTCCAAAAATTTCGCCATGGTTTTCGCGTGCTGGCCAAGACGTTCCGCTAGATGGGCATTCGTCCGCATATCTCTGGGCTTCTCTCTCAAGGTTCATACTGTACTGCTGGAAAACATTAAGTGAACACGCTGTGTAAAATCATTAAAGGATAAAGGATAAAGCATTTGCCGTTGATCAATCCCTTTTTGGGATGCGGCACGCATTCTACTTCCATTTGTACATTCGTAGTGGCGTTTGAATGCGATGTGGCCTATACAATGACTTGCGGGGGCCAGCCGATGTACAAGTCAGTGTTTTTATCCTCCCAGACAAGTCTGGTACCAATTAACCGACCCCGGAGGGATGGAAGGCTTGGTTGGCCCGGGCGACTCACGACCCAGGATTTGATCCCGGACCGCTCGCGTGGTAAGCGTGCCACTTGCCACTACACCACTTCCGCCTCTGTGAAATCATATACTAGTCAAACCAGCAGCTTTTCTATATTGCATCGAAAGGGTCTCATCCAAAAAGGGGGTGGAGGAATGTGGTGCTACAGTTCATATCGCCTAAAGTGATCCAGTTGATTGCAGAGAGGGAAGCCCCGGTGTTGAAAACGAGGTGATTCATGGACCCCGTGGATATTCACCCCTGCGAAAATTGAAATTTTTCTGGAAGACAGCAACGGCCGCACGACAAGAAGAGAATTGATTTCTTCAGAAAAGTGGTCCATACATCTCTGGAATCGCTTACCACCATTAAACATATTCCATGCAGTGGGGACATTCGTACCTGATCTACCATTTCGGCGTTAGACCTGAGGCAAGCTGCGACCTGAAAAGCCGACTACAGATTGCAGAAGACATGATGTACTACAACGTGCCCCTCTACAGATATTCACTTCATCAGAAAATTGCAGCATGAGCGCAAAGTTCTTAAACTGCGCACTGGCGCTATCGCAAGATATGGGGGCACTGTGGTAGCAATGCATTCAAAGCTGCGTGAAACATGTCCTTTTGGAAACGGGGATTAAGCCTGGAAGCGGGGGGGGGACAGAGAGATTTCACAATTGTTGCGTGGCCAATATTTTTCTTGGTATGTTTCCTGCACCCTGCCTAGTCCTGTGAGTTCTAGGAGTGCCCCCATATACTGCAATAGCGCCTGCGCACACGCATCTTGCGTCCTGCTGTTTTATGAAGGCGCATTATTTAAGTGTTCAAGGGATTTCCTGAGCGGAAGAAGCTGTGTGAATTTCCAAAGTCGCTACATTACTGTTCAGGAGAAGCGAACAATAAGGGTTATTTTCTTTCGCTCATTTGCAGAAGCGTTTGGAGTGAGGACAGGCGGTGTCACGATGGCGTATGACACCGCCAGAGTTTCAAATTGAGAAGCGCTTTCTTGGTATCTGATACAAGATGCAAGGTAGCCACAATATTCATACATACTATCGTAATCCGAACGATTTCGAAGGGAATTGCGAGCGCTTCCTCATCAACCCCAAAGCAATCAGGTCACAAGCTGACCAAGAATGTTGCCGCCACAACCACTCGAATTCATCCGTAATGATGTGTTTTCAGAGTGCTTTTGTAAGATGCTTGCGAATGCCGCCAAAGAAGTTCCCTCCAAGGGGTGAGGGGAGTTGAAGGAGGTTCCCTCCAAGGGGTGAGCGGCAACAGCCGGCAAGTCTATTGGAAAGTATTCTGCCAGAAAAATCAGAATTCAGGATCTTCTACTCCACCGAATTAAGGGTCTTCTAGTGGACCACTTTTGTAGTCATCCTGTACCCTTATAAGGCTTCGTTTCCTCAGTTCCATAATCACTGCTTCCCCATTGAATGGAGCGAGGCTATCAACGCTTTCAAGTCGCCACAGTTTTCAAATGCATACATGGTCCCTAATATGCCCTAGCTTTGAAACATTAGGTAATGCAATGTTGTTTCCACCCGCATATCTTTTTTTGGAGGAGGGTTTTAAGCTGAGATCGCCCCACAAGTGAGGGGTGCCATCAACGCTTGCTTTCCAAAAGGTTTCGAAAAAGGCGAGAGCGCCGAAACGTAAGCCGAATAGAGTTTATATCAATATAGGAGGTCGTAATGGGGCAACTAAAACTTCATGATCTCGCCAAGATTGATGCAGAGTCGTTCATGGATTAGTCAAGCGCAGAAATGAAGCCGAGTCATTTCATCCTATTGTACAACATGCCTTACGGAATGAGTTAAAGAGAGAGATGATGATCTGCTGAAAATCATTATGATGTGCCAATTGTTCGAAAACTAGAAATGGCAAGAAATACGAATGGAGAACGCTGAAGAAGAAAAAAAAACAAAAAAACATCATAAAATAATTGACTTTCTTGTGAGATTGACGGCGGTGCGACGTTGAGACACAGCGCCTAGAGGAGAGAAAAAACGTGAGAGAGCCACATACTGAAAGCAAACACAAAGGGGCTCCCTTAAAAGAAGTTTTGATTGCGTAGAATGTCTATCGCAGATATAGAATGGTTGAAATTGACATTTGAGAATCACAACGTTTACAGTTACATCAACATCTGGCCCACAAAATTTGAACGAAAAAGTTTGGAAAAAGTCGAGCGTGCGCGAAAAAATGGTCAGTTGTGTGTGGGAAGCATATATCTCCGCACGGTCCGACATGGCCTGCAATGCGCGGGATATATGTTTCCCGCGCTGTCGTCAATGTGTTAAGGTATATGGTACCCCCGAACCTTAAAGCAACAGTCCCAGCAGGGTGGGCGTGGTCGGAAACGGCTGCAATCCCCTCGGCCGATTCCCACTTCGGAGCTGTTCAGCCCCTAGTCAAGAACGTAAGAAGTGTGACTGAACAAAAACTCACCTTGGAAAGCCGCTAGGCAGGGAGCTGAAGTGGGCGTGGTCGGAATCGGCCGAGGGGATTGCAGTCGTTTCCGACCACGCCCACCCTGCTGGGACTGTTGCTTTAATCGTATAAGTTACGTCTATCCGGCACAAGAAGCACTTGTCCCTGAGCAAAGTGACAATACCTGTAAGTGTTGTGCATTTTGACGATCTTCTCTCGAATTTGCTCAGTTATGGGCGATGTGGGTGCGACTTTGGTGGCAATTGCTGGAAATGTCTAGCCTGTTTAGATATTATGGTCCCACTGCAGCCCTGTTTGTACATATTACAGCCGAAAGCAATATGGAAAAACTCACTTGAAGTCTCACATGCCCTGCCATGCAGATGACAATTAGTGATATTTTTGCATATAGCGATAACATTTTGAAAAAGGAAGAGTAATTGATAAATGATAATCATTTTTCCCATCCAATGATCCAAGGCTTCAGACCGGCGATGTATCTGCTCGCGCAAGTTTTGGCCTAAACAGAAAAATAAATCAGATGTAAAACGATTGAGGTTTACAAAACTAGTCAACCCGATCACATAGCTGGAAAAACACCGATGACAATGAAACGAATCAGTGGATTCCGTTCTGCAGTCAGATCCAGTAGAAAAAGCGCACAAACACCGCTTTTCTGTCTTTGGGTGAAGTAACCTCAGCAATCATCTATGATTGGTGCGTCAAAGGTCGATGTTTGGATAGTGTTGCTTTTATTGAAGTAATAGAGGGTGAGCAGCAATGTGTTAAAAATCCGCGAGAAGGGTTTTAGTACACGAGAAGCAGAATAACAGCACGTGGCGTTGCCTCGATGGTTCATTGGTTCGCTTCGGGTGCGGAGGCGTGTTGCATTTTTGAGAGTCTCCGTTATAGGAACTCGCTCCATCCCTTCTTCAACCATGTTTGGCAATTCTTCGAGTTTATTAAATACAAAGCAATGTATGCTTTGCAGTTTCATGAGTGGAACGATAAGATTTCGTTATCGCAAAAGCCAATCCTGCTTGAATGTGTATGTGCGATGCAGACGTCTGCGAATTAGCTGGCGCGTCGCAGTGAAGTGCCAGCAAATCGAGATTGTTTGTCGTGAACTAGAATCGGAACATCAAAGCGTAAATTCTTGGCAAGAGTAGCGGAAATCATACAAGTTGTGATACTGCATATGAGTTCCCATTGCGACTCCTCACGAGATTAATTCAGCGAACCGGCAGGAATGATACCTTCCATGAAAAGCGAGAAAAATGAGCTAGATAATTGAAATTTGAAAAACGCTTGAAATTGGAACACGGAACGAGAAAAATTTTACTACTCTACTATCACTGAGAATATTTCGGCGGGATAAGCAGACTTCGCAGTATTGATCGGTCACTTGCGATTTGCGTTTCGCCGCAATGGCACTCCCTCTTCGCGGACCATGAAAAATGCCTAAACTGACAGTGTATGGGGATGCGGTTGTCCCATCTCAGGAAAAGCGCCAAATTGTCTGTGCAAAGCATTATTTATTGCGACTCTCTGTTTCTAGCATCTATCTTCCTCTGCGGAGAGCTTTCCAATAAGCGAAAAGACTTACGCGGAATTGAAGACACAGGCTAGCGCATACGTCTCGAATGGTTTTGTAGGACATACTCTATACGAACAACCAGCTTTGATTGATTTGTAATACATTAACTGAAAAACAAAAAAGAAATGGATGTTGAAAATGAGTGGGGTGGCCCGGTGTGAACCCCGGGGGAGATGAGGGTGCTCCAAAACTAGGATTACATTTTTGTGCTTACACGAATTCGCGTCGGACCACTCTGTCATCAGCCCGAGCGGTGTAAAGCTACTTTCTAATTTTTTAGCTGGATAAAATTGCTCACATTTGCGAATTCCTTCCCCATTTCTTTATTGTAAATAACTTCACCGTAGAAATCTTGCTGACTTTTCTCCGCCTAATCTCACCGCCAAACGTATGGAATAATCGTCAGTGAAAAGAAATTTTTGACCCCTGAAGAAGATACAGATTTTGTTTTCTCGTGCGTAGCAGGGTTGCAAAATTGTAAAATGTAAGAAAGCGCTTACGAGTGAAAATTCAGTGAGCCTCCAGGAGGGACCAAGCCCGCTGATCGGCAGTTGATCGTGTTACGTGATGCATAGTCCTCCAAGATTTTGCTCCTCTCCTGAGATTTTTTGAGAATGAATAGTTGATTATATAATGTCTATCATTCGCTGTCATGTTATTGTCCGTTGTCTCAGATATAATTCGTATTATATTTTGGAGGGTAAGTGAAACTTCTGAGAGAAGGGGATGAAAAAGTTATAGAACACTGTCCTTGATTTCGGAAGCTGAAATGCCAGTACGCGAACAGAGCCTCGTCGTGTGGCGAAAAGGCATCAGCAATAAACAGACAGTCGACATCGCGTGGTGCTGCGACTATCGAGCGTGCAACCGGTACGTTCATAACGCAACTTCTGACGAGAAATCACTGACTGCGTGCACGACTCATGCCGCTAACTTTGGCCATCTTTGACACCTACGGCCCTGTCAGGTAAACCCGCTGTAAGGTCATTGCTTCCTCATTGCTTCTCCTGCCAAGATAACTTTGCATGGGTCTAGAGTACTGAAAGCTAAAGGATTAGCACTCGATGGAGCATCTTGGTAGTTTCGGCAACGCATTCTACTTCCATTCATGATCGGCAGTGGCACGTTGAATGTGATCGTCCGCATACAGGGCTTTCCGGGACCAACCATGTAAGTCTCTAATCTGGTATCATCACCAGTTTCGGACGGTGGAAGTATTGTTCGCGTCAGAAACAAGACTGAAAGCCGAATGTGAAGCGAGATGACTACGAGAGTGCGCGCATGGTAAGCAGTCGGACTTGTCGACTGCAGCACTTACGCCATAAAAGTTATTACGGGATATCTTAATGTCGTTTTTTCACCAAGAGTTTGGACCAGCAATATTTCAGTTCAAAACCCGGGGAGCGAAGTTAGTTTAATCATAAAATGACTTACTAGGATCCCCTCATCTAACAGTTTGAGTGGAAACCTTGCACGATCCAAGCTCGGAATTTTTTGAGTTAAAAAGTAGAGGCAGGTCGGTTTTGACATCCTCTGATAAATTCGTTCCTGTTTCTGTATTTGTTTTATTCAAGATTGCTGTGGTGTGAGGATAGTCACAAAAAGAAGCAACTAAAAAAAGAAACATATATCATCAAACAACATCAATCCAAGTCAAAAGTTAGATGAGACAGAGAAAAGAGAACAAAAGTATGGAGCTATGATGTACGATTTTCAAAGTGCAGCGGTTTAAATAGCCTAAATGTTGTTGGTGGATGTATCCACATTCTGACCATCTTTCTCGAACTCAATGTGGTTCTGTTAACGAAGAAATGGTGCCTGATGTTACGTCTTGCCCTGCGAGCAACCACCTTCCTAGAACTACCCCGCGTATTTGACTCCCTGAAGGCAAGCAGAGTGTTAGGCTTGAGACCTGTTCTGAAGTGTAGAATCTTAAAAAAAGTCAAAAGGTCGAATTTCTTCCTCCTAAGCGCCAGGGTCTCGAGACCGAGGTTGAGATTGCGTGCATCGCAATTAGGAATCTGGTCATACCTGATCCCGACCGTTCTCATGAAAACCTTTCTGGTGAAATTGTTTTGAACCTTTTCCAAAAGTTTTTATTGATTTTATTTTGTGAGGATTATAAACTACAGTTCCATACTCTAGTATCGGTCTAATGTAGATTTTATAAGCACTGCACAGAACGTGCGGGTCCTTCGTCAAGAGAGATCGGAATAAATTATACATTACAACCGTTGCTTTAGAGGCGATCAAAGAACAATGTTCATCGAAGCTCAGATCACTCCTTACAAGAAAACCCAGGTCTCTGATTTCTTTGACCATACCCAACTGAACTCCCTCGATCGAGTATGTATAGTCTTCGGGGACTTTTCCTATCCTTAAAACCTGTCTTTTCTTTAGACAACGGTAACTCCCACTGAATGGCCCAATTGCTAACATCATTGATGGCTTGCTGCACCAACTCTTTATCTTGACTCGATAAAATCGGATGGTATAATTTGAAGTCATCCGCAAAGGCCACACACTTGACCCCTCTAGAACTAACCAAATATCGCTGCTACTTGCTAAAAAGTAAGGCGAGTAAGTATACAGCTGGTTAGCGTAGGGTCTGCATTGCACGACAGAAAAATTAGAACTTATCAGCCCAAGTGGGCAGTTTTTTACGGAGACTTTTTTGCAACATAGGGTCAAAAACGCACCCTTTTTGAGCGCGCGTGAGAGGCAGGTGAGCACATTTATCAGAATACCATGATAACCGGCCCCCTGAACTCAGAAAAAACGAAGATATACCGTAACTAATTACTTCACACCATTTTGGACAAGGAAATATGTCTGGGACCGTTCATTTTCTCATCTTTTCATGTGATAATAATAGCAATCAAATAAAATATCTACCATCTGTCCAGCCACTGCTGAAACAATTCGCTCTGCTTGTTAATCCGATTTGAGAATCGAAGGTTATGGTTTTGGAAATCAGCGAAGCAGTCAAAACACTCAAGAGCTAGCGCCCCCTTCTCTATCCTTCTATCGTTATACAAGGCTATTGTCATACAAGAGATCACAGCGTTAGAAAATTTGGTAAGCTAAAAATTCTTGAGAAGGTATTGCGCTACGCTGAGGGCAGGGTTCGGGATCCTATTGGTGTACATCAAAAACTAGACAAGAATGCAATGAGGAATGTGAAAAGGAAGAAGAAGCAAAATGGGTCATAGAAAACACTGAAGTTCTCTGTGATGTCGCGATGTTGCGAACGGAGATGACCAAGCGGCGCGAGGAGAGGGACGCGAGAGAACACATAGTACGTAAGAGGGAGCAGACGTTTCGTATGCTGTGATTGACCAGCGTAGCAACTCCAGCAGTGCGCAAAGAAAGGCCGTTGTCCGCGCTTTGTTTTTAGAGTGGGCAAGTTTTTGTGCTTGGACCTCCGTCCGTTTTACTCATGAGGCACGAAGTTTTGGATTTTCACCCCAACTCGTGGGTGTAAGCTCACAGGAATGCGCTCAAACTGAATGAAGAATGCCAGTCTGCACATTTTGGCAACAGGCGACCTTTCTTACTATGTATCGCATATATTAATGGCTTACCACTCCAAACATGTGGTAGAGCGAAGAAGATGTTTTTCAATCCCATCCCAGTCTCCGCCCGCACACTTTCTTCTTGCGGTATTGATTTGATTGATGGCGTACTCAGATTTGTCTGAAATGAGCTGATTTTTTCATGTGATTCAGGCCGTTTCTGACTGCCACTAGCACTAGATGAAACAAAATATTCTACATTGATTGTTAATCGGTTGAGTTATACGTGAGAAATTGATGGATTTGACACCGGATGTAACGTGGTCAGATTTTTTTTCTCAGTATTTCAGATAGGTGCACAAGGGAAGAATCAGCTAGCTCGTGAGGTTCGCCGTTGTAGATTTTGCTAACCTCTGTGGTCTGACGGCAACTGTCTGGCTAGCCCTGGTATACTTCTTGCCCACTATCCGTCGACAACTTCTAGCAAACACTACCTCTTCAAAATGCTTCCGAAGATGCCAGTTCCGCCATTTCAGTGTTGCGAGTTTCAAGCTGTAGCTGCTGCCTATGAAGTTTTGTACCCAGAGGTGCCAAACCTTGTTAGCATTTCAGCGCAGCAGATTCTCACTCATAAGGTTCGAACGATGCACCAACGGTTTGGTTCGAACGCTCATATAACTTGTTCGGGGAAACTCACCTTTGGTTTCCCTATTTAGAGCCGGTTTCCAGGCTCATTTGGTCCTTAAAGGAATCTTCCACGGAAAAAGCTCCGCCCTCATTACCACAGAAAACGATACCTTAAAGGAATCTTCCACGGAAAGAGTGATCATTTTGTCTTGTGTGTAGGATTAGTATTATCGAAACTAACGCTTATGTTCCGTTCTTTTTGCTATGCTCATGAGGCTAGGGGCCTAAGGTATCGTTTTTCTGTGGTAATGGAGGCGGAGCTTTTTCCGTGGAAGATTCCTTTAAGCCTCTACCAATTGAATTTCAAGCCGCTCCCTGAATCGACGCGATGTTGGTTCCCATTCCATCACTTGGTCTTTTTAGTGAGCACTTTTTGGTCATTTGAAACTTTATACAAACATAAAAATTTCAAGTCAAAATTTGAATTTCAAAGCTATCAATGTACTTGCACTTCGCATTTCACTCGGCACAGAAGGGCTGAGTGATTTTTGCATAGAGATATACACCGCCATGAAGTGAGTAGGGTGGGTAAAAGGTGACTGAAAGCTTTCCTCGATGCAATTCATGCCTTTTTGTGTGAATCTTCAATCACTGTTCCAACTCACCTCGGTGCGGCGCTCCTCCGTGGAAAAGCAGGAGAACCTGAAATTCTCTCTCTGAGGACTGTTCCTCATGCAATGATAAAAGCACAACTGCTACTGTTCTGCTGATTACAAGCGCGCCACTGCGAGGCGGCCACGTTCAGACTTTGCGAATCGAGCGATTCGCTAAAGTCTGCGGTCGCGTCGCGGCCAGTGAATCACTCATTGGCTGGTACCGCAACGCGACCGCGGACGCTAGCGAATCGCTCGATTCGCAAAGTCTGACATCGACCTGAGATCAGGCTTAACGATTCTACGGCGACTTCGTCTGCGCTTACCACAAATTTTGTATGCATTTCAGATATTCAGCCAGAGAAATACCTCATGTTACACAGTTTCCTGTAGCAACCAAGCGCTGACCGCTTGGTTGTGCGCTCACTTAGCATGTGTTACGACTGCAGTTCGTTTCGCAACTACGGCCGAAATGGTGGCGATGGCGGACACTTACCGTGAGAAAAAGGAACATCGAAAACTGGCTTGAGTTGAGAGCAAGGCTAAGGTTTGGTGCGACTAGCTAGCCACTTACACTGCAAGAAGCTTCAAAAATCTGAAAAGGTCAAAACTCATGTTGGCACCACCATAACAAAATGTTCCGTCCTCAGTTTAATACTAGTGCTAAAATCTCTCGCGGTGAAAATGTAGTGTGGAGCGGCCACCCTATCGAAGGAGGGTTGCGGAAAGACACTCATATCTAATCAAAGTAGAGTTGCGGGAAGGCACTTATATCTTATCATATCTTTCACTGAGACCGTGGCCTACGACTAGTACGTCACCTTACCCTTGTCATATTATTCTATGGCTAAAATGGCTGCTACCTTGCTGACTCTTCACTTTCACCAACCCTTCTTGCGATTGCCATGCAAGCCTCTGAAAAAGAGCTCTTCAGGTAACCTATTTGTACGGAATCCCTGCTGGTATCCCTATCTCAGCTCTTCATCTACATCAAGAGCACAGGCACTCCGAGCCTGTGCTCTTGATGTTGATTTCTTTTGCAAGTTGTATCTTTCTGACTAGATTAATTGGTCATGTTTGCATATGCGCCGAATGCCCCTCCAACTACATTTTCACAAATCTCTCGCTATCTGAGTGTTTACAGACCGCCGCGTAAATCGCGGCATGACATACTTACTTGGCCTTCTGAGAAACTCTCACTGTTGCCTATTAAACTATTGTTGACGTCAACGCTAGACGCCCCTCCCAGACCTGATACGATGAGCCGTTGTAACCTACCCTAACAGGTTCCTACAGCTCCATCAGCGAAGATCAGGATGGCTCGACCCCAGCACGAATCGCAAATTGATCCTGTATTGCATATTTCCGACTACTGGTCCCTGGTGGCTTCCGGAAACGTATTATACCATTATTAGAGTGCATCTTAATGATTGCGCACCGTGGGCTTCTTTGTAATCTCTAAATTCAGCAGGGTCGACGCGAGCCCGGTTGGATCGCGACCGAATGCTCAATCCTATCATGCACCAAAGTAGGCAATTCCACCGAGCCGAAACGTCAGCCAATAAAGTCTACATAACAGCCTCGTTGACTGTCCAGCAGACGATATGCATCATCATTGACATCTCTGATCGAACACTGATATCCTCAAAGAAAAGACTAGCTTTTTGCGTTACGCTAGGCGAAAGAAAAAATAGGTTCGCTACAGTCAGAGGCTGATGCATCAACGTAGCCCGCGGTAACAACGCATAAACAAGAATGAAGAGGCCAGATTATATTGCAGAAGTACAATTTTGTGACTTCCTGAAATACCTGCTTGTTTAAACATTAAACACTTAGTGGCTCTGTTACTGCGAACAGAACAACAATTTGGATTCATTGTATATGTAAGTAAATATGGGCGTCAAAAACACGTTCTATAGACCATCCCCAATTCTTGGGTGCATTTTCGGCTAAGGTTTGCAGCTGCACTGCAAGTCTCGTGGGCAAACACGCCAAACATTCACTCTGTAATCTGCCATTCGGAACCTGGTCTTCATCCAGCCGCTCTTCTCGGCAAGGCGGGCAATGTGAGCACGTCCTAACCACAACCCCCATTTGTTCTTCCTCTTCTTGAGCTCTCACACCAATTGTTCAACGTAGTACTTCGAGAACGCTGTATCAAGCCAGCATACAGAGAATTTGAGCTGTGAATTTTTCGTGTATCACGCATCATTTGGGAATTCCACCTTGGTTTTGGTCACACTATTTATTTATTTATTTTTACAATACATCAGCATGGAACTTAAGTAGGTCTATATTGTAGTGAAAGAAGCCGTGCGCAATGCATTACACAAATCCACATTTATAGACACATGTTAATCGGAAATCCTGTGGGTGACCAGCCTTCCTGGAACCGGACTTAAATTTAAACAAATGTCTAACGTATACCGTATGGTGCGCGTCACTACAATGTACGCAAAAAAATCCACGCTTAGCGAGACTCGAACCTTGATCTTCCGAGCAACGGAGAACCGACACTGCTTACGTCGGCTCATGGAGAAACCGCTCTTTCACCTAACTTTGCACCTATTGCATAAGCGAAAGTGTACGAAATTGAAGCACTCCATGCATGCAAAAACTTCTTCTCAACGAGGAACTCGAACCCTTGACAGTGCGAACATGAGACAACACTCCTAACCACTCCGCGCACATGAAGGCACACTTGCTTTTTGCTTTTCGTCTAACCCATGAACGAAAGTGAATCACTGTACGCATGCAAAAACACCTACTGAACAAGGACTCGATACACCCCTGGACACGTGCAAACACATGATGACAACTCACTAATACCTCACGTCCGCCCGTGGAAGAGGCACTGCTTTTTGCTTTTCGTCTAACCCATGAACGAAAGTGAATCACTGTACGCATGCAAAAACACCTACTGAACAAGGACTCGAACCCTTGACCGTGCGAACATGAGACAACACTCCTAACCACTCCGCCATGGAGAGGCACTCGCTTTTGCTTTTCGTCTAACCCATAAACGAAAGTGAACCGAAATTAATCATGAATGGTTCAACCAATTCAGAAAGAGTCTCAAGATCTTCGAAGCTTTGTTCCTGATGACCATGGATCCCCTAGTTTCTTGCTTTTTTCTCCTTTCTTCGGAGATCTCCAAAATTAGGTCTGACCCTTCTCCCCCCTTTGGCTCCCTTTGATTTTCAAAGGGTGGCGCCACCGGGAGCCAAAGGGTCGGACCACCCCTTCGGTTCCTTTTATTTACAGAGGTGGCGCCACCAGGAACCGAAGGGGCGGTCGGGTCAGACCGCCCAGCGCCGGGCTTTGGGTAAAAACCAACGTTCGATGACTCAGTAGACTCCTTGTTTCATTCTGCGCCGTATATCAAGCAACTGAACAGTCGCTTATAATGCAGTTGGTTGCTTTATGCCATGACAATGTCGAGGTTTTGGAATCGACAACTGAGAGCGGCTCGAACGTCGATGCCACCTTTTTCCATTACTTGTTTCTTCCATTTACAAAAATTCCCAAGATTTCACTGACTTTGAATTGAATCCTATCTTAGCTTATTCATGTCATATCTTATTAGTACCTCAAACTTGGGTAATTAAACCAAACAATTGATGACCAACCCGACTACGCGCCGTGTAATTAATTTTGGACTATTCTGTTCTGCAAAACGGAGCAGGGCAGAATTTGATGTAGCAGTTAGGGGTAGTCGGCCACGGGTAATCTAAAGCCAAAGTTTCGTGGCTATCTGATTCGTGGTTCCTTAGAAAATTCTAAAACTTAAATAGTTGTTCTATATTTTTGTAGTGAAGAAGCCGTGCGCAATGATTACAGCAATCATATTTATATGTAGCACATGTGTGTGAACAGAAATCGCTGGTGGGTGAAGCTGTCTGGGAAGGACTTAGCTAAAAAAATGTGAACGTATACGTGTATGTATGTGTGCGTCACTAAATGTACGCAAAAAATCCGCCTTAGCGAGGACTCGAACCTTTGATCTTCGAGCACGAGACCAGACACCTAACCGTTACGCCATGGTGAGACGCTCTTTCACCTAACTTTGCGCCTATTGCATAAGCGAAAGTGTACGAAATTGATCATCCAAAACTATGCCAAAAACAGTGCATCCAAAACCTCCTTCTCAACGAGGACTCGAACCCTTGACCATTCGAACTTGAGGCAGCACGCCTAACCACTCCGCCATGGAGAACCACTACCTCGTTGACTGTGCGCCTAACCCATAAACGAAAGTGATCACTATACGCATGCAAAAACACCTACTGAACAAGGACTCGAACCCTTGACATGCGAACATGAGACAACACTCTAACCACTCCGCCATGGAGAGGCACTCGCTTTTTGCTTTTCGTCTAACCCATGAACGAAAGTGAATCACTGTACGCATGCAAAAACACCTACTGAACAAGGACTCGAACCCTTGACCGTGCGAACATGAGACAACACTCCTAACCACTCCGCCATGGAGAGGCACTCGCTTTTTGCTTTTCGTCTAACCCATGAACGAAAGTGAATCACTGTACGCATGCAAAAACACCTACTGAACAAGGACTCGAACCCTTGACCGTGCGAACATGAGACAACACTCCTAACCACTCCGCCATGGAGAGGCACTCGCTTTTTGCTTTTCGTCTAACCCATGAACGAAAGTGAATCACTGTACGCATGCAAAACACCTACTGAACAAGGACTCGAACCCTTGACCGTGCGAACATGGACAACACTCCTAACCACTCCGCCATGGAGAGCACTCGCTTTTGCTTTTCGTCTAACCCAGAAACGAAAGTGAACGAAATTAATCGTGAATGGTTCAGCCAATTTAGAAAGAGTCTCAAGGTCTTCGAAGCTTTGTTCCTGAAGACCATGGATCCCCTAGTTTCTTGCTTTTTTCTCCTTTCTTCGGAGATCTCCAAAATTAGGTCTGACCTTTCTCCCCCCTTTGGCTCCCTTTGATTTTCAAAGGGTGGCGCCACCGGGAGCCAAAGGGTCGGACCACCCCTTCGGTTCCTTTTATTTACAGAGGTGGCGCCACCAGGAACCGAAGGGGCGGTCGGGTCAGACCGCCCAGCGCCGGGCTTTGGGTAAAAACCAACGTTGATGACTCAGTAGACTCCTTGTTTCATTCTGCGCCGTATATTTCATTCTGCGCCGTATATCAAGCAACTGAACAGTCGCTTATAATGCAGTTGGTTGCTTTATGCCATGACAATGTCGAGGTTTTGGAATCGACAACTGAGAGCGGCTCGAACGTCGATGCCACCTTTTCCATTACTTGTTTCCTCCATTTACAAAAAGTTCCCAAGATTTCACTGACTTTGAATTGAATCCTATCTTAGCTTATTCATGTCATATCTTATTAGTACCTCAAACTTGGGTAATTAAACCAAACAATTGATGACCAACCCGACTACGCGCCGTGTAATTAATTTTGGACTATTCTGTTCTGCAAAACGGAGCAGGGCAGAATTCGATGTAGCAGTTAGGGGTAGTCGGCCACGGGTAATCCAAAGCCAAAGTTTCGTGGCTATCTGATTCGTGGTTCCTTAGAAAATTCTAAAACTTAAATAGTTGTTCTATATTTTTGTAGTGAAGAAGCCGTGCGCAATGATTACAGCAAATCACATTTATATGTAGCACATGTGTGTGAACGGAAATCGCTGGTGGGTGAAGCTGTCTGGGAAGGACTTAGCTTAAAAATTTTTTAACGTATACGTGTATGTATGTGTGCGTCACTAAATGTACGCAAAAATCCACCTTAGCGAGGACTCGAACCTTTGATCTTCGAGCAAGAGACCAGACATCTAACCGTTACGCCATGGTGAGACGCTCTCTCGCTAAACTTTGCGCCTATTGCATAAGCGAAAGTGTACGAAATTGAAGCACTTCATGCATGCAAAAACTCCTTCTCAACGAAGGACTCGAACCCTTGACCATGCGAACATGAGACAACACACCTAACCACTCCGCCATGGAGAGCCACTCGCTCGTTGACTTTTCGTCTAACCCATAAACGAAAGTGAACGAAATTAATCATGAATGATTCAGCCAATTCAGAAAAAGTCTCAAACGCGAAACGAAAGTCGGACCACCCCTTCGGTTCCTTTTACATTTTACAGAGGTGGCGCCACCAGGAACCGAAGGGGCGGTCAGGTCAGACCGCCCAGCGCCGGGCTTTGGGTAAAAACCAACGTTCGGTGACTCAGTAGACTCCTTGTTTCATTCTGCGCCGTATATCAAGCAACTGAACAGTCGCTTATAATGCAGTTGGTTGCTCGGGTTTGCTTTAAGTGCCATGCCCAATGCCCAGTTTTTGGAATCGATCACTGAACGGCTCGAACTGAGCTGATCCCGTCGTATTGAATCCTATCTTATCCTATCCCATCTTATTCATGTCATATCTTATTAGTACCTCAAACTTGGGTAATTAAAATCAAACAATTGATGACCAACCCGATTACGCGCCGTATAATTAATTGTTGGACTGTTCTGTTCTGCAAAACGGAGCAGGGCAGAATTCGATGTAGCAGTTAAGGGGTAGTCGGCCACGGGTAATCTAAAGCCAAAGTTTCGTGGCTATCTGATTCGTGGTTCCTTAGAAAATTCTAAAACTTATTTATTTATAGAGTTCGTTTGTATTTTTAAATGTTTTCTTTCGCGGCTATTCAATCTAAATTGGCAGGTACTGTATCTAGATGTGCTCGCTTCAAAACAAAAGCAAGCTCTAATGCTCTAGCTCTTTTACTTTTCCCACCATCTCTCCATATGTCTCCGCACAATTCAATGGGATAACCTAATATACCATCTGGAAGCTTTTTTTCTGTTCCACTTGGATTTCTGTTTGTTTTGTTTTTTATTTCCAATGGAACTGAGCAGAATTCCAAACGGCCATTCCTTTGTTGTTATATGTTCCGCTACATAAAAAAGGCTTTTAATCTGCGGAAGAGATATATAATTCTTGAAATTAGGATTTTTGTAGATTTCAATGAAACATTTCACTAATTCATGTCCAGCCAGCCGTGCTCTAATTTTTCAAACCCGCACGTTTTCAAACTTTCAAGGGTGGAGTCTGGGCGGTAAGACCTTCATTAAGACCCTAAAATTTCAACTATTGAAACGCGAAAACACTAAAGAAAAGTCGAGAAGACATCGTGTTCGATACAGGGTGCGCTCTTGCCTTGCTTTTGATCTTTTTAGGAGAAGATCTCTGTCGTGATGTGGTGATTCTCGTCAATGTAACAGCTACAATTACGGTACGCCTCCTTTAGGTAAGGGTACCTGTGGATTGAGAAACTGAATTTCCGGCTGTTAGGTATTCCCCGCTCCTAACAATTGACTTTCTGATCTGCCTAGAGTAAATTCTAGCATGAAGAGGATTACTTAAAGCAAATATGTGGTTTAGTGATGATGATGGTGACGATGATAACAAACCACGTCATATTCGGAGGGCGGAGAAGCCAGTGGAGGAGCCTCTACATCTGCTCATGGGACGGGAGAATAAAAAGAAAAGGATAAAGCATTTGCCGTTGATCAATCCCTTTTTGGGATGCGGCACGCATTCTACTTCCATTTGTACATTCGTAGTGGCGTTTGAATGCGATGTGGCCTATACAATGACTTGCGGGGGCCAGCCGATGTACAAGTCAGTGTTTTTATCCTCCCAGACAAGTTAACCGACCCCGGAGGGATGGAAGGCTTGGTTGGCCCGGGCGACTCACGACCCAGGATTTGATCCCCGGACCGCTCGCGTGGTAAGCGTGCCACTTGCCACTACA
Organism: Ostertagia ostertagi; assembly: GCA_036418205.1. Taxonomy (NCBI): domain Eukaryota; kingdom Metazoa; phylum Nematoda; class Chromadorea; order Rhabditida; family Trichostrongylidae; genus Ostertagia; species Ostertagia ostertagi. The sequence goes on from MU882960.1 coordinate 20,051, forward strand.
CCACTTCCGTCCTGACGGGGATTAAGGTATATTTCATGCTGTTCCATATTTTTCGAATATTTATTTTGTAAAACTCTCAACAACGGCGACACCCGTGCTACGAAAAGTTCGCTGATACGCGCACGGGGCAACTGTCTTTTTGGTTACCCCTAGAAACATCCATGTAGGGCAGAAAAAGCTTTCGATTGAATTATCAATGATGTAATAGCAGTAACTTTCATAGGGAAAATGCTAGTTAGAAAACTATTATGGCTCAACAGTCAACGAAAAACACACAAAATAATGTAAAAGCACCTAAGCTTATAAGGGTGTGCGCCAGAAAAAGATGAAGAGCTGGAAGATACAGTCGGCATGAAGAAAGGCGTTCGTCGCTCGTAAAAGCGCTAGGATCCTCACTGAGCCATGGTTTATCATATCGTTATTATATCGACTCCATATAAATGCATACGGTTGTCGTCTCAGAATACAATAAATCTTTTTGCTTGTCAAAATAGCCGCTTCTAGCTAATGGATTCTTCTCCATGCGATATGTAGCAATCATACATCGGCTCTCATATGTGTGAAAATTGTGGCTTCATGCAATTGAATTCAGCTTAACAGAAGACTTCGGCCAGTTTGTGAAAGGGTTATACACCATCCTAGGCCAGCCTCTGGAAAGCCTCGATTTCGTGAGCATAGAGAGCTGAACCAAAATATCATCTCTTTTAACTAAATGCTATTTCATATTTCTACAAGCTGCTCATCACGAAGGTCGCTCAGGACAGCGTTGTTCATCACGCAATTACAGCCACAACTACACACTACATTCGGGTAAGTTCATCTTTACTCAGACTTTGGACCACACTTGCTTCGAAGGCTGCAAGCAAGTTCTCCGGGGCCAGCACTTTCCGATGAAAATGCGTTGAGGGAGCCACACTAGGGGACGTCCTTAATCGAAGTGACAATATCTAATGAAAGTGGAGCTGTGGAAGGGCAGTCACGTCTGATCAACATCAGAGCACAGGCTCTGAGTGTACGATTAGATAGGGATGTCAACCAAGGATTTCGCACCAAATCGAATACCTGAAAAACCCTTTCTCCAAGGATTTGTATGTGGATCGCAAGAACATTTTATGAAAATGAGACAAGGTAGTATAGGTTTGTTATGGAAAATCACAACACGGGTATCAAAAGACATAGGGGTCGTGGGCCAGCTTTCAGTGAAGGATATGATAATTATGTTTGACAAAACACGAGTTCCTTTCACACACCCTTCCTTTTCACGAAATTATTGCTGTTGAACAAAGTATGGCCCAGGCGGCTGGAGACTCAACACAACAAAACCCCCCCCCCCCAACCCCGCGCTCACCGGGAAAAATATAAGCTACCGTAGCACCGATTTCGTCCTAACTCAAAACTTCTTAGTGGTATCTTATTCATAGTTTATCGCATGTACACAGCGCTGATTGAGCCGGTTAGTTAGAAATCGGCAAATAACGCAGAGTCTGAAAGGCCAGTAGCATACGAGATATTTGACTTGTTTTGATTGCGGAGCTGCTAGCGTCGCTAGCCGCTCACGTTATGGCTAAAGTCAACAATGAAGAATTGACCTTGCGGCCGAAACGGCTGCTCGCGTAACATAACTTGTAGCGCCACTTGTACGGTGACGCGAGTGGTAGGCTAAGTCTCGCCGGGAGCGACAATTCTGCTGCATGACCTAAACGTTTTGTAAATCTCTTTTCGTGAACGCGTTTTCCGAAGACAATCTTGAACGTAGAGACGCACCGTCACCGGGAATAAAAAACTCAGAGGTTTGGGGATGAGTTTGTACTCGAAAAAAAAACACATCACTATCCAACATCCTTGTAGTTTTAATTTTGCCTGAAATTTCGTATTGGTTACGCTTGAAAGATGTTCTGAAAAAATACCTCACAGAAGACTGTTCTTGAAATTTTTATTAGATGACAGCAATATTTTTTCTCAAAGGCAGACGGTACGATTGGATTGGGTGTGGAGGAAGGGAACGAGTACCGACGGCGGGGTCGCAAGTCTCTGGTAAGCAAGAACTGGATTGCTCGAGGCGATGAGCGCGCTCGCTGCGACCTAGCTAGGCTTCAGTGCTGCAAATGCAATATACCGTGGCTGGCCTACTTCGAAGTAGAGAATTCCAGCCATGGGTGATTGATGGCGAGCGACCGCCGTCTGTGGTGGTGGGAATGTGTGGAAAGACCAGAGCTAAGAGTTTACGGCGATGATGCGATTTATTGAGGAACCTATTTCATACATTTGCCATCGTTTTCTATAACTTTTTTTACCTTTTACCATGTATTACTCAAACCTTTGATTTCGACGAGGCACCGATCTATCGGACCTTCTGCCTTCAAGAGTTGCGCGCACTAATAGGTATTAGGGCAAAGTCCAATGTACCAGTACTTGGTACAGTTGCGTTTACAGCTCCTGCAAGTTTTGCCTTTCACATAGATCCTTTCGCCAACGATGTTACCGCTGGAAGTATAATAATTGATTCTAGCATAGTTATTAATCAGTCAAAATTATGCTCAGTCTTGGGCTACTTTCATGCTTTGCGCCGTTGAGGATATTGCTGAGAGCGCGGACGGATACTGCGAAGAGCGACACATGGTTCAGCGAAAGCGTACTTGGCGCACACCCGGTGCCTTTCCATCAACCAATTTCAAATTCAACACGCGCTGTCCATTTTTTGATGTTCTCGTGCCGTTTTTGATTTCGGTCATGTCCTTCTGGCACAGAACTCGTTTTATTTCATGTGAATTTATTGGCTTTAAGTGGTTCCTGAACGGCTGGCGTCGTGTAGTGCCTGTGAAAGTGAGGTGAGTTCATTAGTGCACAAAAATAATAATTAATATGAAAAAGAAAAAGTCTCGAGTTAGAAGAGCAACACTGAAAGCAACGCGGCTCGTAGAACATCAAAAAGTAGACAGAACAGGTTGAGATGGAAACTTACCATTGGAAAGGCAGCTGTCGCGCAGCTTGCAGATCGCTCCAACAGAACCCTGGGCGCACCGGCGCCTGCCGACACTGCTCCGTCTAGTCTATCCGTGATCGTGCGACAACGTACGGGCTGTCCGCAACACCACCATAACGGCCCATCCCGATTCTTCCTCTTTATCCTCTGCTCGGCAGTCTCGCAGGGCATTGGCTCTTAGAACTCGTTCGTTTATGTTACTGTAGTCCGGTCGATTGATGGGTAGAAGAAGGCGACCAAACGTGAGTTGGTGATTACTAACATGGAATGTGTTTTATTTAGCTGATTGAAAACTTTGTTACTGTCATGAAAATTAGTAACATTTGTTTGTTAACATATGGCATCACGAGACGAGTAGAGCTCATTCGTTTTACTGACGTCAACTAACACAGGGCGTGAGCTACTGCTCCGCATCGGTGGAATCATCGGTGAGTTACTCTTCATCACTGAGTGCTCCGTAGTATTCTCGACGTCGAGAATACTGTAAGCGGTTGATCGAGTAGCTAACGAATCAAAAGCTTCAGACAATCTCCAGGCCTCTGAAGAAGACGAAGCGGTCGAAACGTCAGGCCAGTGAATAAAGATTCCATCTTAAAAACCTCGTTTGGCATACAGTACAAAAACAATTGCAGTAACATTTCTGTTCGCTGGAGCAATAGGGTATAAGCCCAAAAGCTGCATATATAACGGGTAATTATTTGTAAGACAATTTGTTGACTTTTCATGTACGCTAATTCACTT
>MU882961.1:0-16449 GCA_036418205.1 Ostertagia ostertagi
TACAAAATATAAAAAGCTTTGGACGAGTAGAATAAAGATTGAGTTGAACTAGGCCAGGGCTACCGAAATCTTTCCGGCGTCCTTCGTTGTTTCCGTTTTAGCTCTAGAATCCACAAGCAACAGTTGTCTGGATCTGGACGCATTCCCCTCCCCCCCCCGAAGCTGCTCATGCGCTGTTCTAATATCGCGATAAGGCGGACTTCAACATCGTTCGTCACCTCATTATGCTGGCTCCAATGTAGGTGGTCTGCGGCCGTTTGAACGACCGTTCGGCCTAAAAATGCGATGAAACTCGTTCAGAACTGGTTGAAAGTCCATCCAAGCATTCTCCTTCAATGGTTCGCTTCGGAAAAAAAAGCAAATTCCGTTTCATCGGACTTGTGGGTGTTTGTTGCTTCCGCTTGGCCCCCTCGGAATTGAACCTCATCGCTTCGTGTGGGAGGTGCATCTGTTACAATACTCGAGCGTTTGTTTACCTAGCTGTGTCCCCGTATCCTGGATTTGATCAGTGGTCAAGTGGTGCAAGCGGTCATCGGTATCTCTTATCCTCGTTGATCCGTGCGCTTCCCGTGATGGACCTCATAACCACAAGCCCTCAAGTTCACAGGAATGGTCCAAAAATGGGCATGGGGCAGGCTTTTTCTATTTGTTATGCGACGCATTTGTGGTGGATAAATGCCCGGCAGCACCCGCTGGATCAGCTGTCGACTTGTTTTTAATCCGGATTTTGTTGAATTTGTTTATGGGAGACTCCCTGGTTCTCTGCCAAACATCATTTAGCCTTGTGGCAACTGTTTTGATGGCGTTCAATTTTGTTAATCGGACAACTGTTACTGTTCAGAGCAGTTCCGGGCATCCTACGTAGGTTTTCACTCCTACTCTTTTTCTCCCATGAGGTTGCACTTGCAGGGAACTCCCCTCCCCTCTGAATCAGATTGGATTGGCGTCTATGGGAATATTTCTATGTGCGTCGGTCACGCTGATTCTATCTCGATCTCTCTTTTTTTAAGAATGAACTATTTCTTGGCTGCAAAATATCGCTTAAGGACATTGCCATTAATTCTTAATCACAACAGAGATCTAGAAGACTAATCCCCGAGGATCTCACGGAGCCCTTAACGCGGGGGGCGCGTCTTTCTACTTTTTTAAATAGCCTTCCCTTGCCAGAAGTGCGCGTAGGTATCTTTTTGTTTCGAGGTTGCGGTCCCCTGGCAGACTTCCCAAAAACAGGACGAATAGCCTTAAAAAAAATGAAATAGATTTTTGCCAACCCGAAATAATCAAAGCTTGCGCTGTATTTTGTCATTGTTCCCGCTTACAGAATATTATTTACCGACTATCAACTTTGACCGTAAAGCTGCCTAAGTACCTTAGATTTGCTTGTTATCACTTTTTGTGAGGAGCTGTCAGGATGTCAGGTTTCCTCTAGCCGGACGCACAAAGACGTACACTTCTATTTCGGAAAAGTAGAGACGCGTCGAGTAGCAGACCGAGCAACGACCAAAAGTGACGAACGGCCAAGGAAAAAAGAAGGAAAACAGCTTCTTCATGACGCGTCGTCATTGTATCGTTGTCTGGCTCTCCGAGCCCATTGTCATTTCCCGAATAGTGGTTGGCTGCACCCATGTTCCCAATGAACTCAATTACGAACTTGAAAATTGTCACCCAACACTCTGAAATTACTTACCAACACTTTACTTGAGCTTGATTGAAACCCGATATCAAATAAAACAATTACCTTTCAGAAGCTGATTCGAAGGGCAGGTGGCATGGTGAATTTTCTGAACATATAAAAACGAAGCGCGCGAAAAGGTGAAGGTTGGGTGGTGATCTTTGCCTACCAGAAGGGGAGCCTGGCCTTGAGGATCGAAAGTGGCGCTAATAAAGCAAAAGGACCTCGTACGAAGCAGAGAGGCTTGCCGTTCTCTTTTGCCGCCTTTTGTGCCTCTGCCCCGCCTTCCAGTTAACTGCTGTCACCTGCTTTTTTGGGCTCGAGCCCCTAAAACGGGCAAGACGGAGTGGTTGATCAGTTTAGGTGAGTCTTCAGCAGTTTGTAAGCGCGTCTAACGCGGCAATTGAGCGGGCAAAGAATGAGGTGCCGTTAGACGAGGCTGATGCTCCCGACCGTTTCTCCTTCCTTTTTCCTTCAGACAGCGCATGTTCGCATCTCATTTTTTATGTCCAGCGGGCGATCAATTCAACGTACTATCTGCTCCAAAAAAGCCGAAAATCACTGACACTCGCCCGATTCTCTCCTTGCTACTTTTGGCTTCCACTTGAAATATTGTACTTTTTTACCTTTCGCTCAGTTTGTCATCCGCTATAATCCTTCAGTATGCTGATCGAGTTCCAAAGCAGTTTTTTTGGATCCGGAAGGGAAAGGCCACCCTCAAATGTGAAAGTGTGCGGATTAAATCAATGCAAAAAGCATCCTTGTGCGGCCCTTTGCGTAGGTGACCCATTGGATGCACAGAATCTGCAGAGGACCAACTAATTGATGCATCGTAAATAACCCAAATGCATTCGCGCAAAAGACGCATGTTTTGGAAATCCGCCGAAGGCATGGACGAAATAGGAACGGAAGTGGTGTAGTGGGCCGACAGTGGCACCGCTCACCACGCGAGCGGTCCGGGGATCAAATCCTGGGTCGTGAGTCGCCCGGGCCAACCAAGCCTTCCATCCCTCCGGGGTCGGTTAATTGGTACCAGACTTGTCTGGGAGGATAAAAAACACTGACTTGTACATCGGCTGGCCCCCGCAAGTCATTGTATAGGCCACATCGCATTCAAACGCCACTGCGAATGTACAAATGGAAGTAGAATGCGTGCCGCATCCCAAAAAGGGATTGATCAACGGCAAATGCTTTATCCTTTTTTATCCTTTAACGGGCGAAAGAAAGAACTGGAGTGATTCTGCACATGTTGATCGGAAGGAATTAATACAAGTTTCATAAACATTTTAGAATAGAAGTTTCCGAAAATATGTCCACCTGACCCAAGAACGGCCCTTTGCAGAGTTATCACTCAAAGGTAAAGGCGTCGCATCATGCAACGAACAGGTGGCTGCCTGCCCGACTGCTCATATTGCTCGTATGCGATATGAATAGTAGCTTGTTTGCGTGTGAGCGAAGTGCTCCGCAGCGATGAGTGATGGGCGGGATTTCTAATTTTACAACTGCCCATATTACATTTCATATGCGGGTTTCGGGCCCTTGCGTCATCTGCTGATCTGATTTTTATCGATCAGCATTATTAGTTCTCCATCCATCATTTTGAACAATAATTTCTACAAGATGTACTCGATCTTAACCGCTTCTTTCACTTTCTTTTTGGAGGTCTCTGTCATTAAGTCCTAAATCAACTTGAGTGTCCTATAGAGAACACGAGGAAATCCATTCTGTCCAGGTAATTTATTTTTGGTGGATTTTATCCCTTAATAATTCAAGTCTCTATTATTACGAAGCACTGGAATATTCACCCCGTTTAGGTAATTGAGGAAGATCGGTACTCTAATAGATTTTAGATGTGAAGTCATGAGTTTTGAAGTTTATCCTCCACAGACATATTTTTCCTGCTTTCAGTATTGTTTTTATGCGCTCAGTCTGTCATAATATTCCTGTACTTTAATTGTAAACAGTAGCCAGAAAATAAACAAATAAATTATTTGGCAGAAGCGGGGCGGCTCTTGCTTTAGAGTCCCGAAATTGAACCCATTATGCGGTGAATTCGAGTGAGAGCATCTAATTTTGATGACTGGGTCCTTGTTTACCTACCTGGTCCCCATGGTCATCATCATCACCTTTTGATTACGCATAATGACCCGCATATTAAAGGTGTGCGGTTGCGAATCTGGCGTCATACCTAATTGCTGCCTGTTTACCTTCGGTGCAACCTGCTGCAGCCATCCTCAGCTCATTTCTGTTTTATCCCCGAGTATTCAGCCCTTCCGATGGCGCTGATCGAGAATCGTCCCAATTTTCGACCTTTTTTAGAGACTGAAACTAGTATTTGTGAGCTAGTATTTCTCTGAAACTTTAGTAAGGCTTATCTTAACTAACATGGATTCTTGTTTTTTTTTTGTTTGATAACTCCTTTTTACGCTGCAGTTGGCGTTGCGAAAGTCATCGCAAGAATGCTGTGTTGTGGGCAAAAATTACGCCCAGTTGTGTAACTGACTAGCTAGCACAATTGCTGGAAGCAAGAAGATTGGTACGATCTCGTTTGGGGGCGAAAGTTTCGCCACAGGAATTCTATTGAATCCGAAATCTGCTCATATCAAATACTAGTAGCTTGGGGGTTAAAAAGTCGAAAATGGCTTTTTAAAAATTTTTGCACAACATCCCGAGTCCTAGGCCTTTATTCGTGAAATCTCTGTACGTTGGTTAGTGAAAACTCACAAGGCGCGAGGAGAGAAGTAAGAGGAGTATAAGTAGCTTATTGTCCTACACGGGGGGGCCCCGGCTTGGGGGTTTTGACTTCCGTGCTATATTTTAGTAGTTTCTTCTATATAGGCGTAGAGTTCCATCGAGGACTGGTTGGTTATCCGGCATTATACATCACGGAACAGTCCACTTTTCCGAGTTTTTGCACACCCTGCAGTCATAAGGAGTTGCGAGCTAGAAATGATTTCTCGAGTGACGAATAATCCCTTAGGATGTGAGGATGGTAGTCTGGTTATTTCTCCCTGAGCAGCCCAAATCTCCTACTCGGCTAACGTTTCGGCAAAATTGCCGTCTTAGTTTGCAGAGTCTAAAGCATATCCCTGAACTTTAGTTTTACCCAAATACACTCATTTTGGATCAAGGTCACCAATGTTTTGCACCTTTTCCATTCTGCATGGTCGGCTTATCCTTTTTTTCTGCTGTACATCATGGCGTTATGCAGTTTCACATGGCAGTGTTTACTTGAACACCACACGTCTCGTTTCCGATTTCATCCCCATCCAGCGAGTTGATAGTGACTGGATTTGTTGTCCGTTTCTTAGCTCATGAATTGCTGAATGTGCTCTTGAAGTCAAAAAATGTTTGGAGATCTTTTGTTGGCTGTGAATGACACCTGATGATCTTGTTCCATGCGAAGTTGGAGACTTTGAAGAGGAGGGGGGGGATTGATTATTTTTAATGTACTTACGCACACGGCAGGAATGGCCTATACTATACCGATACCAATTTCTTTTTCCTTTCGGTTCCTTTCCTATTTCAGAAGTTTCAAATATTGGAACTTTCAGAGTTTTTCTAGTTTGTTACTGCTAAGCACTCGAAGGGAACCGTGCTGTAGAATTCCAAGTTTGTCAACGCCGGTGTATTGTCGCGACCCAGCTATCCGGTCTGGATTGGTTGACACCAAACCAATCATTAGTTGTTGAACGGGATCGGGTTTCGATGCTTCATATTATTCCTGCGCGTTTCAGAAAGGTAAACTTATAGAGAATGAATTTAAATAATAGCCAGATAGGCAATTCCGATAATTGAAACTTCTTAGCACAATCACTATTTTTTAAGCACCATGAAATGGGTTGTTATCGTTAATTACCGTTCAGCTATGTAGGCTGTCCCGAAAACATCAAACGTGTGTTTGGTTATTCTTGAGAGTCGCCAAAGTGTGGGGCCGCCCATGTACGGCCATGCGCAAATTTACCGGCTGTGTGTGCGTATGGAATTGTGTGTTTGCACGTGGGCCGCAGCACTTCGTGACTGATATGTCCACTGTGTTTTCACACTTGTTCGATTCACACTTTACATGGGTTGGGCTAGGGCATGATTGGCAACACTCGAGCACTGGAAACGCGCTGGGTTCCTGCTAAATTGCGCGGTATGTTGTGAGGTGAACAGTGGCCGATAGCAAGTTTCTGCCACTGCCATATGCTCAATTGTCCTCATTAATCGCGTGAAATTGCTTTGTTATCGTGGGTCTTTATTCCGAAGCTGGTTCTCGGAGGATTGATAATGTCAGCGCCGAAATCCCGACTGCTTTTAAGGGTGGCCGCCCCACAATGAGTTCAGGTGGATCAGTTGCCTCGGTGCTGTAGCAAGCGGTCCACGATGGTCGCAGATGTGCTACCATCGCGGTTTTAAACTTCGCAGATGCGTTAGAGGTTTCCATCCCCCGCTAAGACTCTCTCTTAGGATCCCCCCTCAGCAGCTTCGTTTGTCATCTCCGCTCATCTCTAATCCCTCATTGTATTCGTGCGTGTTTTTCCTTTCGGTTCGCAGTGTTTCTTAGTGCCCTGACGTCTATCTACTTCATGAAATCCCCAGTGGCTGAGAGAGGAGGAGGTCTTAGCTCCAATTATTGGCGGGGATTTGTTCCTTTTTCTTCACTAGCGGACCACTTCGTGACTCAAATTCCACATTTGAGCAACAGGCAGCAAGCGGAATTTGAGCAATAGCAACAATTGCTGAACCATTTTGATCGTAGGATGTGTCTTTAAGTTCAAGTTGGCTGCTCATGACTATCACCTAAGGTTGTATGGTTGTTCAAGTATTTGGTTAGCATCTAAATATTGACATTGTTTATCATGGAATTAGATCACTTAGGCTGTTTTGCTGGATGATGTTTCCGGCACATAATGCTTTCGATGGTGAACTTGTTTTGCATTTCCACCAATGGGAATAGGTCCAACAGTGGAGCGGAGACTGCTGAAAACTGGTACCTGTGAAGATAGTAATAGTGTTTTTGCCTCGCAACGAGGAATGTTTTGTTGCATGTTTTGTTCGGCTGGTATCTATTTGTATGGTAGTAGCGACAACATCTTTCCAAGCCACGTGTAACAAAAATTTGCCACTAATTTTAGGAGAGCAGTGATTCTGAATTGGATCCTGATCTGTTGGAACCGCCCACAAAAAGGATTCGCAGGTTCACGGATCACTCGGCCAACGACCGGTCTGAAGAGGAAGAGGTTCGATCGCGGCTCGATTGTAAGAAGAGGAAGAAAGACATCGAAGCGAATAACAGGATGGAGAGAAGGTTTCTTTCAGTTCATACTTTGAGATATAAAAAGCATAAGAAAGGGACCGATCAAAATTCAATTTTCTTGGCTTTGATGGCTCTTTTGCTTCCCCAAACAAATACTAAAGCCCTAAAATCTCATGGATGAGAACGCAGCCTTGCTACTGCTTACTGCTACCAATCCCTTGGTGAAGTTAGAGTTCAATAAGTGCTAGCAGAAGAAGGTTTCAAGAAAAAATATTAAAACTTGGAAAAAATTCTCTTGCCCTGAATCGGGCGTGTTTGCAATGACGAACCTACTGATTATACTTATATCCATAAGAATTGAGGAGCAGCTCTAGACTCTTTTTCACTTTCCTGGTTCAGTCAAAGGCTTCTCGAGAGAAAAAGGTCTGTTCGACGAGAACGGGAGTTCACGTTAGTATTTTGAAGTTCGTAGCAATGTGACGTGAATGAGATTTCAGTATCAACACAAATGCTACCCGTGAGTATTCACCCGTGTGTTTGACAGTTGCTCTGTACACATCGTATTTGATTTCCTTAGAAGTCTGTCCCTCAAGCGTTATTTTTTGAATATGAAATAAAGCATCCTCAATGAATACATTTCACGATGGAATATTCATCAGCTAAGTGAATTACGATCCATTGCAGCAGGGAAGTTTCCGTGTCTTCCAAAAAATCACCAGCTATTGGAAGGAAATGGGACTCAGGAGTGCTTGATATCGGTTATTCAAGCGGAGAGAACTCATTGCTGGATGTCATCACTAACGCAAATACGTGCAGGTCCCAGAGGCCATTTTCCCAAGGCAGCCGTCCTTGTCTTTTGGTAATTATAAAACTGCTATGGTAAGCAATATTTTTGTAAAAATTAGGGTCTTATCAAGAAGTACGCGAAACCGATTGCCTTCGTCTCGAAAAATCACGTCGGCTGTAGGCGAATCTATTCGAATAATGATTCGGGCTTATCAAAATAACAAATGTGATCGCCAGTCAATTTCTAATTGGCCCCATATCAATCCACTCTTTCTGATATCCGTACAAATGTTTTGTTGCGTCGCATCTTCGATTTATTTATTATTTTACTTTATTTATTCTATTTATTTGATTTATTTATTGTCATTTTTTATTTATTTATGTATGTCAGTGACGCGCGCACATTGAAAAGCATTGAGCTGCTACCGCAATCATCCTGCAGACTCAGAAAAACTAATAAATCAAAAAAATAGCATGGAATGCCACGAAAAATAGTGGGCTAAAACGTGAGCCTGCCATAAAACCGTGCTTGAGGTTAACACATAGAAAATAATTAAAAGGCGCTATCGGCAAGATAACGGGGGCATGGGGCGGCAGTGCAAATCTTGAACGCGTCTCAAAGTCGTCTTTTTGTCATACACCGCGAGTAAGCCTGGAACGAGGGGTGGAGAGACCCAACGTGGATCAAACAAACAGATTCTCATTTTCTCATCGTCCTGCTCCTCCTTGGGCCCGCAGTGCTCCAAGGTGCGCCGCAAACTTGGATATGACGTAGCAGCTTAAACAACACGGCACAGCGGGTAGTGTCCCCAGAGCCGAGCAAGTTCTGACCACCTCGTCCGGACACGTGTGAAAGATGTGCGCGCCCCCTTACTCTCAAAGGGGCAGAGATGAAGTCTTCCTTTAAGGCTTGCGCTGGGATTGTTTTGGTTTCCTTTTTTGAATTTCAGTCCAAACTTCGCATCAAGCACATTTGCTCATGATCATGGGTTACCCTCTTGATCTGGTGTTGTCTGCTTAAAGGATTGCCACTTGGTATTGTGTATTCTATTCTAACCATTCCATCTTCAAACTTGACTCCTTTCTCGATGCGCAACATCTACCTACAGGCCCGGTAGAATCCTGCTTGGTTGAATTGCTCAATCTTGATTGTTACACTTTACGCTGACAGTCCCCAAGGTAAGATAACTTCCTTCCGAAGTAGGACTCCATAATTGTCGTTTTACTCTCTCTATTATTATTACCACTCATTTGGACCTTCCATTTTATGGTTTAGCATGCATTTTATTGCACTTTCACACAATGCAATTGTGAACTATTTTTTTGACCCCGTATTTTTCTGACGGTCTGGAACCCATCGCATTCCACAGACTGTAACAGTGATCGCAGCGATCATCTGTGCCCTCAATCATCCCCATTTCATCGATGGGATTGCATCAATCACTGTTTTTCTGCCAGCCTCTGTACGAGAGGCTCAGGATGTGGAATTTGAACCGCCATCCTTCAGTGGTGCGCAACGCGTGGTCATCTGACCCTCGCCTACGGCCTAAGCCTTTGATAGAGGTGCTGGGAACAATATTTGACACAACTTAAGTTCATGGCTTGATTCCCACTAGATCAATGTTCCATAAAATAACTTTCGTTGTTGCTCGCAAAACCCTCCAGTAAGTGATAATACAGACACCTATATGTATAACAACTTGAACTCACCTGTAGTAGAGCGAGAATTCTGGAATCCAAACATCCGACGACGCGAGAAAAATTTCCGTCGCACCTTCGTAACTGGACGGGTTCCATTGTAGAAATTCGTCAATCCAGTACTGAAACAGAACATTTTAATCGTTTTCGCAGAGAATCTGATCAATGCACTTTTTCGCTTGATATTAAACACAAACAAATCCGGTTTCTTCTTTTTCGCAAACGCGAACATTCTTTTAATAGATTGGGAATGATCGATGGCATGAAATGTTTATGGCAATGCCCCTTTCAGCTTTCTTCTTCTTCGCTACGTTAAAATTGATCAAAACAGGCTCCGATTGTCTTCAAGCGGCAGTACACTACCCAAAACTGACAATCAAATGTTTCGATCAGCTACAGCTAATCAAGAAGAGAATTTTGAACCTCGCTTAGGTGGAATCTATTGCAAACAGTTCATTTCACAGTAAAAGGGAGTGGGGGAGCGTCCGCTCGGAGATGGACAAAAAGAAGTTGGCTCTAGTGAAGAAAAAGGGGAACGATACAGCCAAAACACTTGAAGTAAAGAACTTCGTCTTTTCATGAAATGGGGTGTGCTAAGCGCGAGAGACACTGAGCGCCGACGTTAAAGGCAAAAGTCAGGCTCGTGTTTGGGCATTATGGCGCCTGAAATTGAGTGTAGAGATGGGAGGTGGAACGACAGTGAAGAAAAAACGCAAAGAAACCGTCGACAAGACCGAAATCGAAACCCCTTCCTTCTAGCAGTGAAGGAGGCTTGCTCGGGGGAGAGCCACGTCCAAACGAGTTTTCCGGATATGCCAGCCGTTCCATCGGTTGATACGGCAATCAACCTAGCTGATCTCACACGTTAGGCCAGCCACGCACCACATCCCGCGGTGGGCGGGACCAGCTGATGTAACGAACCCATCGCTGTAAGTAGTAGGCCAGAGGCCTTGACGGCGCGCAATCTCGAGTCAGGAGTGTGGCATCACCCCTCTGAGCGCATTCCTGGAAATATTAGTGATGGAAAGGCCTTCTATGGTCACCTAATCCTGACTCGTGGCTTTAAGCGTTTGGACCGGTGAGCACCCGAAGGAAGCAGGAATCATGATGTTCCTGCTGTAGTACACATACAATGCGCGACGCATTTGACGCGCTGAACGTGCGTGCTCACCTCCCACTATTCGTTTTCTCTGCGCTCTCTCAACGAAGAGAGAATGCGTCGAGCCAACCCGCTTGCGCGGCGAACACTGCGACGCTTGTCTACCTTTGGATTGCTGCCCTGGACAGCGGGGGTGGCCTCACTGTGAGCATAAGCCTATAGGATTGTCCATTCTCACTTTGTGGATTTCACATGTCATGCTTACGGGAGCGATTCATCCACTTAAATTGATCGTAGAATGTGCCTTTAAGTCGTTATAGTAGTAGCAGAATTAGGCTAAAGCAACCACAAGTGTAGCTATCTATGAATTTCCTACCACATTCCTTACTTCTTCGTTGGGTTGCATTCTCTCGTCATGCTCAACCATGACATCCTCCTATGATTGGTTCCATCCGCACTACACTAGTGTGACCCTAGGGCATGAGATCACCACTTTAGAAAGTCTCCACTAATTTTTTTTTTCGATCGCTATCACAAGATACAGTGGCATTGTGGTGGCAACTTTTATACTTTTATAACTGAGTAAAACATGTCCTGTTCTTTGAAAGGGGACTAAGCCATGGGTTGGGGAGGAGAGATTCCAGGATGTATGATCAGTTTCATTTTCCCCAAAGCTCCTGCCCACTCCTAGGTTATTCCTGGAGGATGTCCCCGTGTCTTGCGAAAGTTCTTTTTTTGCTCAACTTCTCTCCCGTCATCTTTCCCTTTTCATGTGCAATTTTGGTTTCAATTATTGTTAACAGCGCTCTCAATTCACTCAGATTTGGAGGAAACGTAAGTACGGACTTGAGCTCACTTCAATTCAAGGCGATTCACAGGAACCTGATGGGGCTTGGTGGAGAGATCAGATTCATAAATGACACTCCCTAATCGGAAAATGCATGGACTCGAGATCACATAATAAAAATAATTTTATAATTTTTTAAATATTTTTTTGATATGAATAATTTTTAATCAGCTCTGTTCTTTTGAATAGTGTCGCCAGCAAGTGGCCATCTATCTTTATTACCGCTGTGCAATAAAAAAAAATGAAAAAATAAAATCACAAAGAGCTCATAGCTCACGGTAAACAGCAGATCAGAACAACTTTAACACCCTTGACCGTCATACTCGTTTCATCTATCAAGCCTTAGCATTCATCTGTCATCATCTATTTCAACTTCCGAACATTTAATCCATCGAGAATTAATCGCACCATTCGTGTTCATCTATCTTAATTGATCTAATTTTTTTATAGAGTCGGACGTTTCAAAGCGGTGTTTTGGGAGGTTTTTCTTGGGAACACCGTCGATCGCGGACTGGATATTCGTCTACAGACGTGTGAAAACATTGATTTACTAATGCGGTGTTCTAATGGAATTTGTTTCACAAGAATGCTGGGTTGTGAACAAAACTTTCGCCCCAGGCGGGACTAGAACCCGCACCTCTCGCTTTCCGGGCAAGTGCGCTACCAGTTACGCTACCGGGGCACCATTTCATTTCAATCGTTTCTTCACCGTAGCTTATCAGCACTCGTAATGAGCAGAATATTCTTGTAAACCTTTCTCAAGTCGTACTGTGGCCAAAAACAGCAGTTACCAATCAGAAACGTTGATTTGTTATGATGATTTTTTTTCGTAAGTAAGTAACGTCTCGCAAACAAAAGGGGGCTGGTTCGAAGTCGAAGTTGATTTAAAACTGCTTTTTCATTTTTACAAGTTACACTTTTTTGATTATGGAAACTCCAACGATCGTCTTCCACTGATGGCAGAGGCTGATCAATGATTAATATTCAAAAAATAGAATCACAAGAGAGCTGGGTTTGGGCAAAACACCCCGTCTCAGGTGGGAATTGAACCCGCACCTTTACTTTCAATTCAATTCACTTCACCTTCGACAATCAAAAAACGCACATATATTAGTTCTTGATTTGCGTTGTTGTTCGTTTTTACGTGTTTACTATCACATTTGTATTATTTTTATTTTTCACATGTTTATTGCTGATTGTTACAAAGTTCAAAGAGAGATTTTGCGGTAAGCGAGTAAATCAAATAAGACATGGGTGAGTCTAAAAAGGAGTTCTCTGACAGGCATAAAGAAACCATAAAGCTTTTGCCCTTGAAAATCCCTTTTGGTGTGCGGCATGCACTCTACGTCCATTTGTAAATCGTGGTGGCACTTGAATACGGCTCACTTGCACAATGAATAACTGCGGGGAGCAGCTGATGTACAAGTCAGTATTTTATTCTTGAAAGGCAAAGTTTGTACCACATTGATAATAGAGTGGATCAGAAGGCCTTGGTGAGGGGAGACGCGGCTGTCATGGATTTGTCCCCGGCGTCGACGTACTTTACAAGCACTTCCACCCTTACAGAGATAATGGCTTAAAAAAGGAGATAAAGAAGCCTTAATAAAGAATCAACAAAAATTTCGTTCGTGAACGCAATCCGATTAATACTATACGAGAACCACAGAACATGGTTAATTTTCTTTCCCTCTGAATACCAAAAAAGAGCGTCCCTGGTTCGATTTCTCTGTGGCGGTAACAAACTTTTGCACTTCAATTCGACGTGGTTACTGACGGTCTTAATTATGAATATGGACATTCATAGTTCATGCTAACTCCATTTTGCGCGAATTTTGAAACGTCAACTCGAAATGCAAAAATTTGTCACCACGAGGAATCGAACTAGGGACCCCTTTTTCTGGTATTCAGAGGGCCGTTCAGGAAAAATTAACCATGGTTCTGTGGTTCCCGCATGTGCCCCTATATCATGCAAAAGACCGTTTTGAAAAAGCTTGGCACGCCCTGAAAGACCTTCCTGGTTAGTCACTGCCTCCGTCACACTTGTGTTATCATTGTTCACTCTTTTGAATGTTTCTTTGCTATTTTCTTCACATCTCCGGTAAATCCTTGGTCTTCGAGTGGGCCTCCGATTACGGTATTACCGTACCAGTTAAGGGACACTGGTATTCATTTTACTTTCCACTCCTCTGAAGCACAGTCCTCTTTGCCGTCACATGTTGAATTTTGGGAATATGAGGTTGAATATTATAATAACAAAATACAATCAATGATGGATCAATATATATATATGATGAATAATTACTATTAATTCTTATAGAATATTGTTAGCTCTATAAATCCAATTCCCAGTTTGGAGGTACGATACGAGTCGCCTCGAAAAGCAACGATGTGCCTTGTTATTTTGCTTCAATGTCTCGTCATTCTATGGACGTAATCGCTGATCTGAGCGAACGAATAGAGAATTAGAATTATGCTCAATCATCGACTCGAGCGAGAAATGAGAAAGAAATGACAACAATCAGTTCAGTTGGAGATTTCGAGACGCTAGAAAACTAGGTGTTAAAAAAACCGGCAGTGACAATGACGGCAATGACGTTTCCAAACTCCCCGTGAGTTCGAGGAGCATGCTGATTTTGGAAGGCGAAATAGTACCAGCGCTCTGGATTATATCATTCCCTTGTAAGGGAGAATTCAATAGAAAATTTTCTTGTCTTAAAGGGCTTCACATAGCTCAAGATAGATGGATCTTGTCTTAAATAAGAGTAGTTTAATTTCCGCAAAAAACCTAAAATGAGATTTATAGCAGAGCGAATCGATTATCTGAGAATCATGATAAAGGGCTTCCTGACATATGCAGTTCGTTCCTTTCAACCCCCATAAGTTTGTGGTAAATGGTCAATTTGGTTTCTGTAGGAACAGCTGTTCTCAGGAGTTTATACTTTCAAAAGTTCTACATACTCCAACAAGATTTATCATTGTTAGGAAAGGGCGGAATGATGTAGTGGCAAGTGGCGCGCTACCACGCGAGCGGTCCGGGATCAAATCCTGGGTCGTGAGTCGCCCGGGCCAACCAAGCCTTCCATCCCTCCGGGGTCGGTTAATTGGTACCAGACTTGTCTGGGAGGATAAAAACACTGACTTGTACATCGGCTGGCCCCGCAAGTCATTGTATAGGCCACATCGCATTCAAACGCCACTACGAATGTACAAATGGAAGTAGAATGCGTGCCGCATCCCAAAAAGGGATTGATCAACGGCAAATGCTTTATCCTTTTATTATCAAATAAAATCGTAAGCAAATCAAGGGATGAGGGCTAGATCGGTCCATTTGGGGGCGCCCTATCCACTCCGATCATGTGATGCGAGTGAGGAAAGATCAAGCTGTCGTGTCCGAGAAAGGCTGCGACAATTACAACTGGGAATCGTTTGAGCTTGAGCATCAGGATAGTAGTAAGAGCCTTTATTTGGGCAGGGGAGGCCCGCTCAACTGTTGCCGCGCTCCGATGCGATAGCCGCGACGCGACCGCAAGCATCTTTTTTTGCATAAGGTTGCGGTGAAGTGATGTGAAGTTTGCACCTCTGCCTGAAGTTGCATGTCACACGGGTCGCATTGTTCCGTCACAGTAACATGAACGATTTATGGCGGTTGCATGCTGCTTGATGGAACTGTGAAGGGGATACCGAATGAGAGCGGCAGTCAGACACTTTCAAGGTCTCTGCACAGCCAGTAGTTCCGCATTCAATTGATGGCCGCATTTAACACCCCTTGCTTGATGCTCATAGCGGTGTCGGGTTTCAAGTCTCACTTCAGACGGTTTTTCACCTCTATGCGGCAATTACAATCATTCAGTCGTTGCGCTATACGTCATTCGCATTTCGTTCTCCGAAAAAAACACTTCGAATTAAACGTCTCTTTTCAGAACCTCTCACGGCGACGACGATGACCATATTGGTGGTGGCCATCGTCTTCGGAGCGATAGTTCAGTCTGTTCGCCCACAAGTCGCCTCAAAAGCCGGTAAGTCCCTTGTCGCTTATGGCTGATCAGATCAAGAACGGGTTAGTAGTTACTATAGTACGGGTTAGTGTTGAGTAGTCCTGTTGAGCTCAAATATAACCATGGAATCAAAACTTGGTTCATGAACTGGTTCTTCTCTACTTATCTTCATTACAAAAAATATTACTTCAAATACAAAAAAAAACTGAAGGGTCGTACAATAAGGGAGAGCAGGGCATTTGTGTGCAAAGCAGCCGCAGCTGGTAAATTCGGGATGAAAATTATTTTATTATAGAGATCAAGAAAAAGCGATACTCAAACCAAGTTTATTCTGCACAAGGGACTTATATTTCTGACTTTCCCTTCCAAAAATAGGGTTGACGGACTAACTTTCTTCTATAGTCCTGCTACGAATGACCCGGGCTCAGACGGTCAGAGAGCGGCACCTGGTTTGGCTCCAGATCCCAAGGAGGAAGGCGAGAGCCTTAAGAAGCCTTAGAGAGTGGGACCCCGGGGGGGGGTGAGCCAACTACAATGTGGCAAATTTCAATGTGTAGATCACAGTGGGCATAACGAGACAGCGCAGAAAAGCATCGAATTGAGACGGCTCAAGGAGGAGTTCTAGTAGTCCGTAGACTATTAGGATTAGGGTCGACCGTAATTCGACGAAATACTGCACTGAAATGCCCCTTCGTTATTTTAAGCGGGTTTTTTATATAGGTTTTTTTCCAAAGCTGCATGGTTGTTCCACCAAAGAACCTTTTCATTGTTTTTTGCTGGTCGTGTTCCAAACCAGTCTTCAGAATGATCCTCGCGCAAAATTTGTCAAGAAGCGAATAATGAAAACTGACCAAAAAATGTGTACAGGTCATTTATCACTAGCGAATCGCCGACGATCGGTTTCTGTTGGGATGTTGCGAAAGCTGTTTGGAAGAGAAAGGTGGAACTGTTGCGATATGGGCTTTCGCAACACAAAGGCAATGATAGATTCTTATTGACACCTTGTTAAAGATTTTTCTGGACTCGCTTATGCTGCCCTTCACCTTTTGCCCATATCGCTTCTATTATGCCGGGCAGGAGCCTTCTGATTGAAATCGTAGAATCGTTGAA
>MU882962.1:0-16526 GCA_036418205.1 Ostertagia ostertagi
AAAAAATTCATCAGGCTGCCGAACTCAAAACGGAGCTGGTCCGTGTGCAGCAAACTGAGGAACAGTTACGAGCGAAGACTCAGCGAGCCGTGGCTCATCTGCAGGTATCGCATTTTTTTGGCTTTTTGTCTGGAAGGGGAAAATATAGCGGACCGTTTAGGATGTTGAAGCCGAGTTGAGCAAGGTTCGTTCTCGGAATGAGACGCTTGAGAAGAAACAGCAGAGGTGAGCTCATAGTCAGATCAATAAAGGCAAGAACCTGAGGAAAGTTCTATGTACAGGTTCGATGCCGATATTCGTGCCATTGAAGAACAGTTGAAGGAAGTTAAGGAAAGCAAGGAAAAGGCCGAGAAGGAAAGAGATGAGTACCAGTTGACGGCGTCAAGGAAAGGTAACGAACTTCAGGTGAGAATTGTTTCTGAGCTTGGGTGCTTAGCTCAGTGGATGTAGGGTAATTGCTCTGATCAACCTTCCTGAATGAAGTTGTTCACGGGTCTCGAGCACGAATGGCAGCTGCGGATTTTGAGATTTTTTTTGTGCGCGCACAAACGTGCCTTACCGCCATCACAGGCACAAATCTCTCAAAAATGTTTACCAGACCAGTTTGAAAACTCCGTTGCCATTTGCCGAGGGAATTGCTCTGAGGATCTTATCGTGACCTTTGTTTTGGAGAGAGTTTTTGATCGCAATCACAATGGTTTCGATATTGAGGATTTTTATGTGTAGATCACCCGTATTTGGAGATTTTGAGAAAAGAAGAGTCACAAAATTTGAAAAGTGATTTCTGTTATGTTTAATTGTTTCTTTTTTTTGTTTACCAGACCAGTTTTAGGAACTCAAGAACAGAAAATTCTGAGCTACGAACGACAGTGGCGCGATTGAAGCGCGAAGCCGAAGAGCGAGTAGATGCTGCTAGTGGAGGAGAACAGTTGGCAACTCTTCAGAAGGCTAAAAGAGAGCTGGAGAATAAGCTGCGTGAGCAGGTATGACCGATTTTTCCATGCATGTTCATTTTATGTTGCTCTCCATACCAGCATATTCTTTGTGTTTTGAATATTCTCTTCGAACTCCAACTAAATGGTTTTCATTTTCAAGGAGGAGGAATTGGACGATTTGGCGGGGACCAACCAGCAACTGCAACAGCAAATCACTCGCTTGGAAATGGGAGCTGAGCGACCTCAAAGCGGATTTGTCTCGTGAATCCACGACAAAAGAAACGGAAATTGACGAAATTCGAGGCCAATACCAGAGAAGGGTTGGTCATGTGATCTGCTGATTACACTTTATTGTAAAGGATATTACATGTGAACCTTTGTTCTTGCAGTTGAGAACATTAGAGGATCAGCTGGCTGATTTGCAAGACACGAATTCCTCGCTTGTCAAAGAGAATCGTGTACTGGAAGCGAGAGCAAGGCAGTATGACTTGAATACGCAAAGGTGTGTTGCACCCTCTTCCTTGCAGCTTTGTTGAAAATTTGTACTGATTGAGATTTAGCTTTGAATTCTCCGGGGAACATTATCGTCGTGAACTGAGGAAGGCGTTGGCGCTTTTGGCTGATACTCAAACCCTTTTGGCTCACGAGAGAGAGTCCGCTCCTTCTCAATCTTTACTCCGACAACTAAGGTAATGATGTAATCTTATGGAGCTTTCAAATGTGACATTCATTATATTTACGTTGATACACACATCGTTAACGAAGTACTCACAAAGCGGGTTGTGCCGATCTCGTTGCAACGACTTTGTCTGGCAGAGTCCTAACCAGGGAAGGCATTCAACTTCCCATGGAACTTTGAGATGAGACCCAGATATATCGATAGAGCTTCAAACGCTGATTACAAATATGGAAACTAAAACTGCAAAATGAACCTGCCAAGGAAGTTGTGAGCAGTCAAAGTTGGCTGGAAGTAAAGCATTACACTGAACCTGCTGGCTTTCAGGGTTACCGTGGAGTAGTGGTAGTGCTCTCGCTCGCCTTTACCGTTGGAGTGCAACTTTTGAGAGCACTACCACTACTCCATGGCGACTTTGAAAGCCCGGAGGTAGCACGGTTCATATGAACGCTTTTCCAGCCAACTTTGACTGCTCACAACTTCCTTGGCAGGTTCATTTTGCAGTTTTAGTTTCCATATTTGTAATCAGCGTTTGAAGCTCTATCGATATATCTGGGTCTCATCTCAAAGTTCCATGGGAAGTTGAATGCCTTTCCTGGTAAGGCTCAAAGATGTGCATGGGATTCCTCCCAGCGTCTGGGCTTCTCCTTGTAGTTTGACATCATTGGTCGTCCGCTCTCGCCCTCATTCCTAATTTCTCGTCGCTTTTCGTCTCCTCGATGTTCGGTACCTCTCATTTGTCTGCCTCTCAAAATTCTCCACATTCAGTGAGAGAAGGCTTCCTCTTTTTGAAATTGTTTTTTTCTCTTTCTTTTTCTTTGCTATCGTCCACACCTATACTATTATCTCCGAAGATGAAATAGCATACTAACTGGTGTGGACCTTGCTTGTAAGTAGGATCCTTATGATTTAAATATAACATGGAAGTTTATGTCGGCGGCTCCGTCTAAGAAGGAATATAAAATATAATAACTTCATATATTTTCAGTTTAAAAATTAATTTGTTTTTGTTTCTGCCCTTTAATCTAATAAGTGCTGCTATCCGTTTTCAGAGACCAGTTGGAAGATGCGGAGGCTGCAAAGATGAGCGCGTTGAAAGGTCGTCATGGATTGGAAAGCGAGTTGAATGAAGTTCGAGTCCAGGTAGACACTTTGATACTAGATAAATGGTCACCATGCAGAAATGGTGGTGATTCAGCTCGAGCAAGCGTTGGTGGCTAAAAGTGCCGCCGAAGACAGGGCCCTGATTCTTCTGAAAGAGAAAAACAGTGGCATGGCACTCATCGAAGAAAAAGATGAGCAGTATCAGCAGCTAATGAGAAAGTACAAAGCGGCCATTCAGCAGACTCATCTCGATCACATAGCCATAGCGGATCATATAGAACAGGTAGCTAGTTGGCTTGGGTTTCCTTTACTTCTCTCTGGGGCTTAATAACTCTGAGATTTAGATTGCCGAGCTGGAGAAGGCAAAACAGAAACTCACCGAGCAGTTAAACGAGGAGACATCCAACGCGGCATTCCTGGCCCAGCATACGGTCGAGAAGCATAAGCTCTTCTTTCCGAGCAGAAAGCCCGAGATCTGGAAGCGAAGCTTGATCTGGAAATTGCGCAGAAACAACGCTTAGGAGGTTTTGAGCAGCATTTTTTCCTCCTTATAATTTTTTTTGCTATCTTTGCCTCAATGCTCTTTATATCCAGTAGCTCTCAATGTAATAGAAGTCTCCGAGAGTAGCTAAACTACATATCATTTCCTTTCAGTCTATAGTCATCAAACTGAGAGATGAAGTTGATTCATTGCAAGAGCAAATCACAGAAGCGGGTTCCAGTCGAGACAAGGAGAATGAAGCGCTCAGAAAGGCTAGGTAAGACCATGTTGGTAATGACGACGTTTTTTGCAGCATTCCAATGTTGCTTTGTAGAAAGGAGAACCAGCAGTTGCAAGAAACAATCGAAGAGTTGCAGAAGCGAGACCTGGATTCTGCGCATAAGAAGAAATCTTCAGTGAGTTCCCCAACTATTTCGCAGTTTGCTTCAGCGCACTCCATGCTAAGCCAGAGTTGGTCACTATCAGAGTGTAATATTCAAAATTTGTTCTGATCCCGGAAAAAGGTAGAACTAAAGCACGGCTGCTACAAGTGTTGGTTGTTTTGGCGGTCCGGCTGATATGTGGCTAACTTCGATTGCCCCTCGACTTGGGTTTTCCCGTCTCTGGTTCACAGATGTGCGGCTAAATTGTACGCGCTTCAGCTAGCACATTAACGCGGCCAAGTTATGATTTTTATGGCACCCGTCCGGTGCCTGTCACTTCGATTTTCCATTTTTTATCGTTTAATGTTCCTTTTTTATTACCAATTAATTGGGTTATTGCAATCTTAATGTAGTAATTAATCGGTATATCTGGGTACGGTATTTCATCTTCCTAGTGCTTACGTGATGAGTCAAGTGATGTCGTAGATGTAGTAGGTGTTGTGTACACTTTTGATCGGATAGAAACTCGGCTCTAATCCTTCTAGGCTCCAACGAAGGAATTGTTGGCAATAAAGTATGTAATAGCCAAGAAAAAAGTTCTAAGGGCTGATTTTCCAGCCCCTAGAACTTTTTTCTTGTAATTTGAAAAGGTATTTGAATGATTGGGTTTCACGAATATGTTAGACTTTCTTTACAGGCTCCGAAGAAGGCGATTCAGCCGAAACGTCAGTCAAAATAAAAGTCTATATCAATCTCGGAGGCTGCATAAGAAAACAAACTTGAATACCAATACTATGCCGAGATTAATGGAGAGTCGATCTTGGTCTATTCTGAAGCCTTATGTGCAATTCTAACAAGGCACTAATTACTCATCGGCTAATGTAGAAATTCCTTGTAAATGGACCCATTAAAACAATTGTACGACTGTAGCTTACCTTTGTGAACAGATGGCTCACCCCCAGTGCGGTGTGCTGGTGTTATTTTTCAAAGCGATCTATCCATCGGCCCAATTCAACACATTTGTTTTGTTTTATAAGTTTCATGGCCGAAGTGATTACAGCGTGACGAAATTGATCGTTTGGAAGAATCGAATAAGACGCTCAACGCGGAACTCAAGTTGGCACAGCGACGGATCGAGAGTCTGCAGGCGGCCTTGAGTGAGGGCTTGGGTGATGATTCGGATGCTGAGAGTGAGAGTGAGCGGCTTTTGGATGACGGAAGAAGCACAGGGTGAGTCCATCCCAGGCTGTAGTTTTTCCGAATCGTCTTTGTGATGACCGATCAAAAAGTGGTCTTTTAGCATGAACATCCTTTAATGGAATGCTCTTATTGGAACTGAACACATTCCTATGTGCTGATAAGCTGCAGCTAACTGCTAGCAAACGCCGAAACTGCTATCTGTATAATGGACAATAGTATGGAATTTTCTCGAATACGAAGTATTGCCAACCCAGTTTGAGGAACATGTTTGTGATATGTGATAGGCATTATTACTGCTCTCTGCATTGCATGTGGTTCTTCTCGAAATAATCATTCATCGTACTGGTGGTCTCCCAGTTTTATCGTTGAGTTCTTAATCTGTTCAAAGTTTCTTGACTGTGTAGACTTGATGTAATTCATTCCCTAACGTTGATATGCTTCTGAAAATTACTTCCAATTCATAGCATTCATTTCCGAGTTGAAAACTGAAATTCTCTTGATTAAAAATCGTACTGATGGTTGAAGCAGCCTTCCGCAGAGTTCCCAATAAGGAAGTATTTGTCGATACTACAATCTGGGCATGCCAGCCATGCAAGTCTGTTCCGACACCCTTTTCCTTTTTAAGATTCGTCGGCAGCTGTTGGTGTGCTGAGAGTTGAGCTTCATCTACAGAAGGGGGGGGGGTGAGGGAGAAAAAGACATTTTGATCATGGCGCGTATCAGCACACTTTTCGTTCGCAAGGTTGCCGTCGTTGAAGGAAGCATTGCAGCAGTATGCTCGTGAAATGTTCCTCTATAAATAGAAGCAAGCCCTCCTCCATTGCCCTCACCGTATTCAGGGTATGGCGTCATCCGCTATCGTCGTCGAGCTCAAACAGAACCATCGTAATTGCTTTGCTACATAGCTTTTCAGATCAGTTTGTTTTTCCCTTCCGACCAACGTTTCTCAAAACGTCGCAATGGTCCACGATCAGTCCAGGATTTCGTTGAGCTCGAACCGTGCATTATGTTTCCGTGGCAAATGCTTCTGATTGATGTAGAAGGCTCGTACGGCGTTCCTTGATTTATTCAAATGTGCTCTGTAATTTTCAGTGGAGAGCATTCGGTTTAAACAAAGTGTCTAACTCTAAAAAGTGATTAACTCTCTTCCGAATGTGGAGTGGACATGACCTTTTTTGCTCCTTCCCTCCCCCACCCCCCCCCTTGCACGTAAAAGTGAGAAGGCGTCCCCTTAGGAAATGTGGAGGGGCGCTTAGGAGGTGAACAACAGTTGGTGCCAAGCGTCCATCAAGTCAACATGGATTCAGGTCGCTACATTGCCTAGTACCGGAGGACGTGGGAATGATCCAGCAAAGCGACCTTCAAAATGGGCTTGCAAATTTTATTTAGTGTTTCGCGAGCAAATGGGATCAATGAAAATGTGCCAACAAGTCATTAGAAAAAAAGGGCACTAATTACCCTTTACTGCCCCACTACTCAAGAAGTTAGCCGGATTTTGATGATTGAAATTCGTTCATGGCTAAGGATTTGGCCTGAAAGTTGTTGTCGACCCGTAGAACACAAATATCATGGTTCAGTGCGACACTGCTTCGAGACCGCCCACAGAGCGCCTCGCTTTATCAAAGTTTTTGCACTGTGTGCCAGTAGTGCAGGCTACAGGCTCAATCGCAAAGAACTAATGTGGTATTCATGTCCTACAGGTCAAAGTGCCTCCGAAGATAAGTTTAGCGGCTTTCGTTGATCGATGATGTATCTGAACGCTTTTGGCGGACGGCTTTCTGGCATCAGAGCCGCCGAGTGAGTTATACGAGGTAAGCAAACCAGCCCTTTTGGCGTCGGCTGGGACCGTATGCTGAATGTTGGGGAGGGGATGGGGTCCCCAACGGTCGACGGTTTACTTCAACTCGGTTGGTACGATAGGAGAGTACTGACGCAAGTGGTGCAGCTGGTCCAGTAGCTTCGCCAGAAGGACCGGTCTGCTCACCCTTGGACTAAGCCTAGGAGAGGGGACGGACCCGTCCTCTCTTTAAGGCTTAGTTCTAAGGTAAGCGCCAAATTGTGGCGGTTCTAAGGACCGCGTTGAAGTTGTCCGTCCACCGTCGGGGACACCATCCCCTCCCCAACATTCAGCATACGGTCCCAGCCGATGTGCCAAAAGGGCTGGTTTGCTTACGTCGGGTTATAGCGGTATCACAATGTGATATTCGTGTTCTACGGGTCGAATTACCCCCGAAGACAAGTTTCTGGCCAAATTCACAGTCAGTGACCAATTTCGATAAAAACCCGGCTCAGTTCTCGAGGAGTGGGGCAGTAAAGGGTAAATAGTGCCTATGTTCAATCACAGAATTCTTTGGAACTATCACTCGGACGAAGTGCCAAAATACGGAAAGATTTTTCGGAAGTGCAGTATTTGCTGTTCTGTGCCAGCAGTTTACAAATAACTGTGGTGTTGCGTAGCCAGATTGTGTTTGCAAAAGCGTAATGTTGAGCCAGGGTCAACCCTACGTTGTTACGAGTAACAACGGGGGGGTCGTACCTGGTTGAGTTTGTAGGAGGGGGGGTCGTACTCACTTTAGTTGCTCGAAATCAGGGGTGGGATTGAGGAGAAACTAAGATTTCGTGGGTAGTAGGTTGTGCGAGTAGAGGGCGCGCAAGATAAAAATTTGCCGTTTCAGCCGGTGTATATACCCCCTAGAAAAGGAAACAGGGAGATTTAGGTAGAAATAGGGTAAATTGGTCGAAAATTTAGGGAATTGTGGGAAATTATGGGAAATTATGGAGTGAAAATTTCTATCTGCTTTCAGAGGGACTATTATACCCCCCCCCCCCCCCCCCCCCCACTCGCTCGGACGGGCATTTTTGGAGGAAAAAGTGGGCGGAGTTTTGAGGGTTGAGTGGTAGTGTTATAGAGAGGAATATGGTGATCGAGGTGTCGGAAGGGGGGTCGTACCAAATCCACCTTGGGGGAGGGGGGTCGTAAAAATTTTTCGAAAAGTAACAACGATAGGGTTGACCCTGATCGTGACCCCGATTTCCTTTCAGTGCTTTCGGCAATACTCTTCGATCTTTTCTCCGAAAGTCAAGCCTTCGGGCACGCGTAACGTTAAATTCCAAGTGAGATAGCCACATTTTTTGTCGTGAATTGTGTTTGTACCGACATATGTTAGAATTACAAATATGACATATGTTACGTGAGTGAGACATGTGACCGCTCAAAGTGCGAAGTAAGCAATCAGCTACGTGCCCATAACAATTTTTTAGGTCTTGTTTGAGCGATGTTTGAGAATCTGCCTAGTACATGCGATATAGGAGATGTCGTTGAAGTACATTAGCTGGGAATCCAGCGCAACTGGCAGGAAGCAAATCGTAAAAACTTCTGGAGAAAAACCTCACGATTGATCTGGAGGTCCGTCAGGTCTGATCTTTCTTTAACAATTGTCAATACATAAGTTAGAAGACGCGAAGTAGGGAATTTTTCTCTAACAATTGTCAATAATAAGTTTAGAATACAGCGAAGTAGAAGAGCAGTGTAGCGATTGATTCTAACTTCTCCGCTGAGCTGCGTTCTACTGGAACGAGACTTTTCCGTGGATTTCCCTATTACGAAAACCATCAAATTTTGTTCCTGAATTGAAAAGAAAAATCTGAAGGGAGCTGAGAAAATTGTGTCGATTCGAGAAATGATGGCCCATGCCTTTCAGCTGCGAATGAAGTTGCCTAAAAATTCGTGAACTTTTACAAATAATTCAGTTCCTGTAACGAAAGAGAACTTTGAAAATCACACTTCGTGGACACGTACAGAGACGTGGGCGGAGCCAAAAAACGGCGCATGAAGCGATGTGCGTAGTGTTCACGTTATAGATGACGCGTCGTAAGAAATTGACTTCATGCTCACGAATCTGGAGCGTAGAGGATATTGTTTAAGCGCGATAGATTAGGGTAGGTGGAGAGAAGTGACAAGGTTGCCAATAGGTGTAGGTGGAGTGACGAGAGGGGCGGGGGGGGAGAGATAAAAATTCCTTACGGCATTTTACTGACAACGATTGTCAGCACACGCCAGTTTTATCCCTAATGTTAGGAGTGTTTACCAAAATGAGTGCTAACCATGCGGTTTCCGTGCACTGATCCTTTATTCCTTCGGAGCAACGGCCTCAGATGAGGTCGATGTCGAACAATGCTGTTAGGCCGATGTCAGACTTTGCGAATCGCGCGATTCGCTAGCGTCTGCGGTCGCGTCGCGGCCAGTGAATCACTCAATTGGCTGGTACCGCAACGCGACCGCGGACGCTAGCGAATCGCGCGAATCGCTAGTAGCGAATCGCGCGATTCGCAAAGTCTGACATCGGCCTTACGGCGCTTAGCGCTACAGTAGACCCACGAGATATTTCGAAGCGATGTCGCAACCAAATCGCGAGAAGGTCTCTAGAGCTTGCACAAAGTGAGCAAATGATGAGCAATCGGACGATATTGTTCGGACGCACACCGATGGCAGTACAACTGTGGATTATATCATGTACGATCGCTTCCAGGATCGTGCTATGTAAATTGACACATTTGCCGCTGACCTTATGAGCATTACAGCCTACGTATTTCTTTCACCAGTGCGACTGTTGATTATTTTTTGCTCACATAACTTTGAGACTGGGACATATGTATACAGGGTGGAGGTGGTGTAGTGGCAGGTTGCCACTCGAGAGGATCATAGCACTGGCTTGTTTATGCGCGCTGACTGAGCACGTGGCCGGAATAGCGCCATAGATTAAGCGATAAAGGATAGAGTTTTGCCGTCTGGATCTAAGTCCCGTCTTGTGATGTGGTACGTATTCTATTCCATTTGTACTTCGTAGTGACATCTGGATGCTATGTTGCCTGTGAATTGCGGGGGCTAGTCGATGTAAGTCAGTCTTCTATCGTCCTAGACAGGTCTGGTAGCAATTAATCGACTCCGGAGGGATGGAAAGCTTCGCTGGCAGAGAAGAAACACGACCAGGATTCCAGATCTCGGCAACCGCGCGCATAGTAGCGTGCCACTTGCCGCCTACACACTTACCTTCCGCCCACTCGAAGGTTCACCTTTAAAAGAGCGATCACGGCTGTAGGTAAAAACAAAAAATTTCAAACTTTCACAGCACAACTCAGCATTTTTGTGATAAGTTTCGCAACGCGAACTGGGGCGTGAACAGCAGTTATCCAATAAAATAATAAGTCAAAATAGCGTCATCTAATAAAAACTTCCAGCCTCACGTTTACTGTCGAAATCGGCTACCCGGTTCATCACCTTATACGTGTGAATGCTGACATAATGTAATTTTATCATCAGGTTGAGCATAATGGTAATGTGAAATGGTGCTGCGGTGGTTTAACTGAAAGCACAATTGCTCGGATCTGTATACGAATTCCGGCTGGGGCGCAAGTTTTGCCCAATGCTTAGCATCCTTGTGATAACGTTTCGCAACGCAAGCCGAGTAAAACAAACCAATAAAACAAGTCAAAATGTTAAAATAAAGTGTTAAGTTATAGAGTGTCAGACAGTCACGCTTTTCACTGACTATTTTCCTGCAGTCCCTTTTACCGAGGAAATGCTGGTATGACTTTCCTGGAACTTTGGAAGGAACTACAGGGCGTATAAGGTACCTAAAATATTGCATTTCCGGGACCAGCAGCCAACTGGTGATTTTTCCCCACTATCACCAAATGATTCCCCACTACGAATAACCCCTGTATCGCAATTTTGGTGGGAGCAGCTTTTCTTCGAACTTTTTTGTAATTATTTTTCGATTTTTGCACCGTTTCATAATATAAGGTCACCCTGTGAAAATGAATACTACATTATCGGAAACAACCAACCTGCCTGTGAAATTGAATGTTTGTTACAAACACACCCAGTAGCTAAATTTATGGAATGTTTCGTACTCGCCTTTTGAAGAAAAGGTAAAGTTTATGCATTTCATGGTGCTTGGCACGGTTCGCGAGTCTTTCCAAAGAACTTCGGACAGTCATTAGCACTGCTCATGGATAATTGAAAAGCTCCTACGTCTCCAGATATTCTACAATCAGAACATCCACAAAATGGTTTCTATAAATGATTAGAGAAGAGTTATGAGGGCTGTCCCGTGCAGTATTTCCGCTTCAAATCGGCGTCGTGCCTGATTTAAGGTTTCTATCTTGAAAAATATGAACTGGAGTGCGGTGAATTATGCAACAGCATTACCAGGAGCAACAAAGACGTTCCGAAGGCTCAGTGGCCATTGCAAAGTGGCACAACTTCAACCCGTAAAGTTGAACTTGAAGAGAGTTTGAACAAGGTTGAGTCTGCTCCACAGTCGCACCATATAGCAAGATAATTCCAGTAAAGTTGGTATTTTTTGGACAAAACTGGTTTATACAAACAGATCCTGCGAATATAAACACTTTGAAGTGACTTGCGAAGGTGGCCGATTCACTTCAGCGCTTGCAATTTTAGTTAAGGAAATGTGAAAGGTGTGGGTGCTTTTTGTG
The DNA here is from genome assembly GCA_036418205.1 of Ostertagia ostertagi. NCBI lineage: Eukaryota > Metazoa > Nematoda > Chromadorea > Rhabditida > Trichostrongylidae > Ostertagia > Ostertagia ostertagi. Next base: position 11,278 of record MU882962.1, read on the forward strand.
ATGATGTTGTGTCAAAATTTCGCTTCCATAAACTGCATAATGGACTCCAAAGATTAGCATAGAGCCTTGCGAGGACATTTGACCTCTTCCTTGAGCTGATGAAGTCGGCTAGCCTACGTGGTCATACAGAACAGTACAGGTACCCATGTAGGTCATTCAACCAGAAGCAGCATTTCTCTCGAAACCCTGATGAACTGAACAAATTTTTCTGAATTTCTAGTCGTGTTCTAGTAGAACATCTCAGGGGCATCTTCGTCATGAGTAATAGTGCGGATAAACGCCAGTTAAAAATTACACAAGAGCGTGTACAAGCAACCCTTGAACACGGAAGTGAATCGATGGTGATCTGCCTTGGAATCTCAATTCCGGTAGGCCACGGAGACTATTCAATGTTGCCTTGATAAAGGAGGAACCATACATTATTATGTCTATTTTATCTGTCAATGATCTTAGGTAATTGTTCTTTTTCTCAGGGTGACCTTATATTATGAAACGGTGCAAAAATCGAAAAATAATTACAAAAAAGTTTCGAAGAAAAGCTGCTCCCACCAAAATTGCGATACAGGGGTTATTCATGTAGTGGGGAATCATTTGGTGATAGTGGAAAAATCACCAGTTGGCTGCTGGTCCCGGAAATGCAATATTTTAGGGTGACCTTATAGTTATGAAACGCACTGTACTGTGCCATGCGATAAAGCCTTGGGCGCTATTACAATTAGAATTCGTTTTATTGCAACTTTTAAGGCTCAAACTTTCTTACAAGTTCACGTAGCAGTTTTAGTGTCCATAATTGTAATCAGCGCTCAAGAGTCTATCGATGTACTCAAGTCTCATTTCAGTTTTTTGGGAATTTGAAACATCAGTTTATCTTGAGAAACATTTCTAGGAATGCTGAACTCTAATGTTAATCAGTGGCAAACCATCAGTATCGACTTATCCGCATTTGCTCCAATTGTCTCGACGCGATTGCACCCAGTAAACTTTCAACAGTAACATCTTTTCAATCTGTTCTACCGGACGTGACCCTCAATTCCATTCTGTCGCACCAAGTTTAGTCCACATTTAGAAGAAAAACCTTCCGTACATTCGGGATGCTCGGTTCATAACCCTCTACGAGCCTTCACGTTGGCTACCCTTAGGTTCTCCGGTGGGATATAGTCGAACTTCAGTTGATTTTGGTTGAACGATCGATGGTCTTTTTCTTCCGCCAGGTTGGGTGGCAGTGGTAGAATGGACATCACCGTATGGAAGCGGGTAAGTGGTGATGAGTTTGTTTTTGCCTGGCGAATTCGCTTCGAAGAATACGTTGGCACGTTCAAGTTTATGCACGAAATGTTCCCCAAATTTCATGATGGCCTACGAAATCTTACTAAAAATACCCTTTTCACATAAAATTCTAGAATATTAGAAAAAACGGACTCAAATATCATTTGAGAAAATGCTCCTCTGAGGTCGTGATTATATTGACAATACAATGGCATGAAGAAAAAGCAGCAAACGCTGAGCGGCGTGGTGGGGCGGCGTCGCAGTGTACAACATTTCGCATTGCCTCGGTGTCCTCATGGATGATATCGTGTGGATTCGAGACGATGCTCAAGTCGACGACTCGATTCCCGTTTCTGATCAACTTCCATCCGCTGATGGCCCGTCTACCACAGCCGCCCCACCTGCAGAAGATGAACCTGAAACCTTTATTGAGATCCCTGTAATCTTTCAACCAAAATCTACTGAAGTTCGATTCTATCCCACGGAAGACAAGGATAGCGAACGCGAAGGAACGGTTCCAGTCGAGATCTATAAGCCATTTTCTAATGGAACGTCAGCGACAAACGGCGCACAATCAGGTAAGACGAATGGCGGAGGAAATGCTATAGTGATCAGTTTGCTATTTCGAGGTCAAGGCAACGGCGGACCCCCGAAGGTAACGACAGAGCCGTCCGCAAAGTCGCAACAGGATGTGCCTCCTCATGAAGCTGTGAAGCCTCAGGAAGAAGTCGCTAAACCAGTGGAAAAGAGCCAAGCCGATCAAGCCACTGTCGGACAAGCGCAAACTGCAGTCGATCTTGCTAATGAGCAAAGCAAGGAACCCAAAAAGGAAGAAGCGAAGCCACCTGAGACCATCCAGACTGTGCCAATAGCAACCGACGTACCACCTCCTCCCACCTCTACCCCTGATATAAAACAGGAACCAACTCAACTGAATGCTGAGGCTCAAAAGCAGGAACCAAAACCACTCGAAACTAACCAACCTAGCCAGTCATCTAGTGCAGCAGAACCAGCTGTGATCAACTTGCAGTTTAAGGAGCCTCCACAGAAAAAAGAAGAGCCTCAGAAGTCGCCAGAGATAAAGGAACCCGCTGCGTCCAGTACTGCAGCGGAGCCAGCCGTAATTAGCATAGTTTATAAAGAACCCACGAAAGAAAAGCCATCATCGGAAGCGGCTCCTGTGCAAGTTGAGGTATTCGTTCCGTTGGATCACCCGGCCGAGAACGACCATGTCGCAGAAGAAGAAGCTGCTGAAGAGCCTGTCTTGATCGATCACAACACGCCGGAGCTTTTGGAGGAAGCCGCTCAAAAACTTGTACAAATCCAAGAAGAAGAAAAGAAGCCGACGGTGGTGGCAAATGAGAACGAAACTACAGTGGGCGAAGCCGCTCAAAAACTTGTACAAATCCAAGAAGAAGAAAAGAAGCCGACGGTGGTGACAAATGAGAACGAAACGACAGTGGGCGGTAAGGGTAACTTTAATATGACTTTTCTGAAGTTTCTACTTTTAATCTTTGTCTAAACAGGGTGGATACGAACACAGCATTTTTATTATTGATTGTTTTATTTAATTCTGAACCCATTTTAATTCGCAGCAGTGCAATGACCTGATTTCCTTGAAATTCTCATAACTTCTATAATTTGAAATTTTATTTAAAGGAACTGATTTTTTTCGTCAATTTTCACACCTCCACAAGGTTTTTATCGTGGTCGATTATTGAAATTTTCCTCTATTTCATTATGAAATTGATTACCTTCTCAACTGATAAATAGACGCTATTTTGAGCCCTTCATTGAAGAGAAATTCTAACGACGATCAAATAATGTGTGGTAAAAGCTTTGCTCCTTTACAACGAACTCAAAAGGGGACTATTAATCTTGTTGTTTTGCATGCTTTTTGTGCAGTTGTGTACTGACAGAAGTCACGCGTTTGTTAGGTGCTCTTCTCAAACGTAGAAATCAACATCTGTGGAAGTCATGTAACCATGAGAAGTTTATTGAGAGCAAAAGTTGCGATGATCAGCTTTTGCGCCCAAATGCACGCTGAAGAAGGCAGCTGTTTCCAGCTTCGCAAAAGCTCCCCTATTTCACGTATTAACCAGGAACCAGCAACGTCGGTGTTCGTTCCGCATGTTAAATTAGCCTGACGGAGTTTTTCTCGCTTGAACGCATAGGGTTCTTCATGTTGTCAGAGCTCTAATGAAGGTCTGGCTATCGGGTGGCAGCGGTCACGGCGTTCGCTGGAAGGATCGCCGGGTTAGGGGGTGTCGAATTTCACTGAATTGCGTAAATTTGCCGACTGCTGATCATTGTCGCCATGAGAAGGACGGCAAAGCGTTAAAGGCTATCCGGGTCAACCGTCCGTTAGGGGTCGCGTTTGTGATTTTGGGAAAGGGGTAAGGTCGAATTTGGGGTAGGGTAAGATTAGTTATGCTTGGCTTGGGAAAGGCGTGAAGGGGGTGTTTATCAGACAAGAATGGTAGTTTTTGACGGGTTTTCCAACGATTTTGGCAAACTTTCATGAAAGAAGCGTGAAATGGATAAAATATGGAAATAGCAACATTAGAGGGTGTGCGCTTCTTTAGAGATATTCACCCTCTACCCTCCCTGCCCGCTCGACGGCCTGCTCGAACGAAGAAATGAGCGGTGTTCGGTGTGTCGATTGGTCTCAGAATCAAATACTACCAAAAAGCCATGATGGTGAAGGGTGGTGGTCGGAGATAGTGTAGGGGATCGTATTGAAGGAGCTCCTAAGTATTACGGTGGTGGGAGGAAGTCGTATCGAGAACCCCAGAGGGAGAGCCGCAAAATTTTTGGAAAACTGAACGCGACGGCTGATCCTGCCTGGTAGTTGCCCCTCCGCATTCACTGGAGTCCTGATAGCCCTATTATTCACTGAAAATGTTTTTAAGTGAGAACATTTGGCGTTTTCGTCCTTAATGAGTAAACAAGTTGAAAATTTTTCACTGTCAATGAAGCAGCATTGGTGATGGAATACTAATCAAGTGATTGAAAAATTGGTTTTTGGTGCTGACATCCTTTCCCCTCCCCTCCTTCCTCCTCTGGTTATGCTGTGCTGCTTCAGTTTCTGCCACAATCAGAATTACGAAGGAATTTGTGTGCCGTAAAACGAGACCTGCAGAGAGGCGATGCTTTATGCAAAACATATCCTGCTCGCCCGGCAGTATCTGCGGCAAGTCAATTGGCGCCGAAAAAGGTGAAGGGTTAATCAGCTCAAGCGGAAATCAATATAGGTTCCAAGTCAGCAGTGTTTAACCCAGTGTTGAAACCCCCGCGAAATGCAAAAGTGGTTCCGCTATGGGATTTTCACAGCTTTTTTTATCAACAAATCTCAAGTCGTCGCAGAGACTAGATAGTTAAGAGTTACGGCTTTTGGCTAGGATCAAGTTGATTCTGAACGAAGATCTAAGGCACGACAAATCCCAGACGACTTTCGAACACTTTGACACCTTTTCAAAAAACTCGCGTTCGTTCCTGAAGACGAAACGTCTGCTATCAGCTGTCGATATCCATGACATAGATCTGCCTTTTCATGCCCAGCTTCTGCCCTTCTTCTTCGTTTTGTGTTCTAGTGATTTTTCTGCAATTTTGGCTGAGTTATGCTAGGATCACTATGAAAGCAAGAAATTTTCAGAATAGTTGCGAGAAGTTCGTTTTTAGATCTTTCTTATGAAACTCGGAAGCGCCTATTGTAGAGGTTTTGCGGCTTTTTTAAATTATACTTCCCTTTTGTTTGCTTACCACTAATTCTCTCCTTCTACCTCACTGTGAGCAAATGTATGGACCATATAACACAATGAGTTACACGCAATCAATTAACTCACTCATTTTAATCAAATTTTTACAAGATTCGCTGTGAGGTCTCGGCTTGGTGATTTGATCGTATTAGATCACACATAGTATCTCGGGGACGGGGATAGAGGAGATCTGAAGCTCTTCATCTTTTTGAAATGCCCTGAAGA
>MU882963.1:0-12839 GCA_036418205.1 Ostertagia ostertagi
CCATATGCATATACGAAGCTGGGAACGAGATGTGGCGCTTTCACGACGAAAGGTGCGCTGGTTGCTGAGCAGGACTTCGAAAGCACTCCGCCCCAAAAGCGATCCGCCCACTAGTTTAGTTGGTGATTTGGACGAGCTGCGTTGCCAGCAGCGGCACAACTGGAGCAACTCGATTGGAGCGTGGTTTGGCATGGTGCCACCAAACGCGTTGCGGTGAACTCGTTCATACGTCCGCTTTCTGAGCTGTTACCTGTTCATGAGTGAAAACCAACGGCCAAAAAAGGGGTCCCGTTTTGCGTTTTCTTGACGGATTTCTCAGCTTTTTTCGCCACTGCGTACCATTGAGCACCACCACGTCTCCTTTAAACCCTTCTCAAATCTATCGTAATCGCTGACTTCAAGGTCAACACTATGTGTACGTGCGTTTGCCTCGCTCGCTAAGGCTTTCAGACCTCTTTCAGGCCGACTTTTATACAGAACATCCAAAAGTGCATTTTGCAGGTAATAGTTAAGGTGCAAATCGTCAGCACATGTGAAACTTCAAGTGAAATGTAATCGAGCAATATGAAGAGTCAGAAAATAACAAATTTCCCAACCTGTTCGCCTTCTCCTTCGATCCATGCTATGGGCTGCTCTGGAGTAAGTGGAAAAAGCTGTTTGTCGTTTGTGGACCTTAAAAGAAAGATTTTCAAAGCGCAGCAACTGTACAACAGAAAGCCATTGATGCGAGAAGTGTCAATCAGATTCCTGTAGAATGCGCAACACATTCGAACTCCATTCCAGGAGTAACTCGTCCAAACACGCCCGTTCTCCATCTCACGGTGGAGCGGCCGAGGAAGGGGTGCCTAGTTCGGGACGTGATTGGGATTCTCTTTTCCATTCGTTTTTTCTTCTAGCCACTCCCACCCCAGCTTCTGAACGCTCTCGCACACCAATTTTATCCCGAATTAAGAAAGAAAAAACCTTTTAAACAAAATAATTAAATGGTTCGTTCCACGCTCCTTCCTCAGACGAACCTTTTTATTTCGTCTCCTATCTTTTTTCTTTTCTTATCCCGAAGCCTGCCTTCAAACTTGCAATTTTGTTTTGCCCGGAACTCTAATTGAGACGCGCAACATCGATCGAACTGTGCGCTCGACATTCAGCGCTATCCAGCGCGAATTGTGGTTACCACCGCGCTCGAACAGGCTTTAATTTTCTCTTTTCACCTTTGAACCTCTCTCAGACTGGAAGGATAAAAACACTGACTTTTACATCGGCTGTTCTCCGCGAATGGGCCAAATGGCATTTAAGTGGCCAGGGTCGCTGCGGGAGACTTGGGTTTTGTGGCACTTTTTGGCTAATAAGCAAGGCGGTTCAGGGGATATCTTTATTGAGGAGAGAGAATATAAGCGTGGCCGTTCCCAACGCTGTAGGTATCGAGAATGTCTGGCCCATAGAACAATTCCATGCACCGCCCCACTTGATAGCGGGGGGCTGGGCGCATACATAACGCTTCCATAAAGGGGGTCGTCGATGACGACACCGAGTTTGAATAAAGATAAAGCATGGCGCTACCCAAAAGAACAAGACTGATCACTCTCGACGTCTTCATGTTTTCATGCTTTATGTCATATCAGGTTTCATGTTAGAAAATACAAGAGTACCTACAATTTGTGAATTTTTTCAAGGAGACAAGAAAAGAGGGTTTCCCTGATAACGGTAGTGGTGGATATCTGAGGCACTTTAGTAATGAGCTCAGTTTTTCATTAGTTACCGATTTGTCACTGAACGTAACCGACTTACTGATAAATAAATCTTGCTTAAATTTACCCAAAGAAAAAGCCATTTCCGTTGAAATACTCACAACAGGTCAGCAATTCGTGCAGATATCTTGGACACTTCGCAAATATTGTACGATAGCAGCAGGATACTAGCGAATGAAAAAGCATTTATTGCTGAACATGATGAAAGCAAATGCATAAATTCCTGAAAACAGCACATGAAGAATCGGGCACTTTGAGGACTGTACCTCGTATGCTCAATAACGTGAAGGTATTCAGCTGAGTGAGAATTTCTTGCCGACCGGATAATTAAGCTGCCATTACACTACCGGGGCACCATTTCACGGTTGCTCACCTTTCACTTTATAGGAGGGGGAGGCAAAAAAGAATCACTTTGCCTATGGCGCACATCATCAAACTTTTCGTCGCACAGGATGCCGCTGTTATGAAGTTTTACGGCAAAATATTCCTTAGATGTCCCCCATAAGCAGAAGCAGGCCCTCCTTCACTGCCCTCACCGTCTCCAGAATATGACGTCATCTGCCATCACCGTCGAGCTCAAGGAGGCCTACCGTAATCGCTCCAGCCTGAAGCTGCTACATAATTTCTTCAATCGTTAACTGATGGATAACTTTCTAGAAACAGTAGCTCTAAAAATGCCAGGGCCCTTCTAACCAGCTTTTCAGTTAACATCGTAACGGCTCTTTAGCCTTCTGCGATCTTCTTCTGATGTCGTTTTGGTAGATGACTACTATGGAGCTCTTCGATAGATTGAAATGTGCTCCTCAATTTCTCGTTGAGATTGTTTGGTTTGGATTTGAAAATTTTCAAACTAAGAATTTGAATTATAAACATAAATAAATTTTAAATAAGAATAAATTTTAAATTTTTTAATAAAATTGAGATTTGTACCCAACTCCGTTTCAAATGTGGAGAGGAGTGATTTTTGCCCCTCCCCCTTGTATAGTTATTCTATACTACTGCAGTCTTGCTGTCCCTGCCGATGTAACAACCAAGGCAACAGTGTGGCAACCGGCTCATCACGATATATGCGGAAACTGCTCGGTGATGTGAATAGTGACACGGTAGTGTAAGACAGTCCACGCAAACAAAAGATGCGAATTCGAGTCACGCCTGGTGCTAGAGTTTGCTCGTCACCAGCCAAATTGTTGCAACTTCCCAACTCAAACCTGTAGTCAAATACAGCATTTCACAAACGAAACACAGGCAAAATTCGATCTCAACTTCACCAGACTCAAACAACGTTGAAAGTTCAATCCGTCTACAATGGGCATAAGGCGTGTGAGATAGCCTTGCGATTTCACTTCTGCGAAAATCGCGCGGGTCAGGGGGTGGAATCACGCGAACACGACATAGGTATCCACCTGGTTATGACATTTATTCTACAATGCACTGGAAAAAAGCCAAATATTTCTTGAAACCTGTTGTATATGGTATCTAGCAATTGCAGGATTACCGTATCCTCCCGCTAATCGGAGAGCTGGAAAATATTGGGTTACCGTATCCTACCGTAAATCAGAATCGTTTGTTAATAACAGTGGGAATTGAGTCACATACACTCTCTCTATGCTTCTTTCCAAAATTTGAATTCAAAGCCATTTCGATCCTGGTCCCCTTAATTTTCATAATGATCTCTATATTACCATTTAGAACTCATTCAGAGAATGACAGTTCTGAAAGTAAAGCTAACAGGGTGTCTTAGAAGCTCGTGGGTATTCTTTTTGGGCCAACTGGTTGCCGAGAACCAATCGGGAACTCAGCTCTTCGCAGTTGGAAGCCGGCAATGAGCTGAAGAGGGAATGCGATTGATCTCGAAGTTCTTCTAAGGTTTAATTTTTTATCCGCAAGATGACCACCGTGCAAAGAACCTGGATGACAGTCGGTAAGGGGCTGGTCAGCAATGTACAGTGGACAAGGTTGAAAATATTAGCATAGCCTCGGGATCTCCATTTGCATCATTTCAAAGGTGTTGTCTCACGCTGCCGTCAAAGGCAGTGACCAGGTCGGCTGGTGATTCGATGACGTCATCGGTGGACCAGATCCGGTCGACGGACTACTTGAACTCAGTTCCTTTAAACCGCCTCTGCGCTCTCGCGGGTCCCTCTCCTCTCCAAGGCTTAGTCCTAGGGCATTCACCCGTTCTCTAATTGTCTGTGCTCTAGCCATTCGCGGCAGGACCACTTGAGGAAAAGTCCCAAGTAGTCCCACCAGACCCCTCCATGCGCTGGCGCGCTATCGGGACCGTCGCTTAACCTACCTGCACCAATGACATTCAATGACGTCACTGAAACCATCCCATTCTCCAGCCATCAGAATCGCTGCATTTGAGCACACATAATAAGTTAATTTGCAGAGATGGTTATTTCCTCATCGGTCTTTGTGGTTGATCACAGTAGACTCGGTCTATCGCGCTAGAGTGCGTCTCACTGAGCTAGTGCGCTCTTGTAAGGAGTTTCCAGTTAAGAGTGTTTCCGCTGGAGACAATGCTATTTTTCCCATTTCCAAAAAAGTAAGCCCTGATGCTCAAGCATATATGCCCAAAAACTGTGTTAAACAAAAAACCGCATAGTACCAACGTTCCCACCTTCCCCCCCCCCACCTCCATGACCGTTGGAATAGGTCCGAATTACTTATCTCTTCAGCCATTATATCTCTGTGCCTTATATTTCTATCCTATAAGATTAATTCGTAACATGTAAATTCTATCATTTATCGTCCATATATTTTATTTATTTTATTATCAATTTTTCTATTGCTTATACTATTGTCATTCTGTACTTCAATAATTACATATGTATTCCTGTACTCCAATTGTAAACAATAGCCGAATAAATAAAAATAAAATAAAAATAAACAGGCGGAACTGCCGTGCCTGTCCCATCGCTAACAACTTTGGACACCCTCTTCAAGCTTATCTGAATCCTTCTTCTGATTTTTCTCTCGGAGCAATCTCCAGACCAATTTTTTTCAGATATTCACATAACTTTTTTTTTGCTGCAGAAATCATAAATGGGGTTGGAATCAGACCACTTCTTGTGAGGAATTATATCATTAGTTGAGCTAACCGTAAGTAAAGAAACCCTTTCAGCACCTACTCGCCTTTGAACCATCAAAAACCCACGAATAAACGCTGATTCATCTAACTTCGTCTTACTGTAAGCTCTTAACAAGATGAAATTCGTAAACTCGAAAAAATTCTGACAGTAATTCCGCAAACAGTTCTAGCCTATGAAAGTCCTCCCAGATGCCCATGCCACCACCTCGAATCCTTCCCTCGTAGTGAGGTCACATATCAGACTGTGAAAAACGAGCAAACCAATCTGCTTATTCGACTCATCGGTAATGCAATATGTGGCTCGAATATATGCCCTCGATAGAATGCCCATTGCCGCGGTGACCTTGCATTGAAGGCCTTATTTCCCGACGAAGATTCCCTCTCATCTTGAACTGAATATCTTTTCGATGTTAGCGCCTAATCACTACAACACCCAGTCTCTGCGCTCAGTTCAGTGCTGGGTAGATTTAATTACCTCATACACTCAGGCCGTTGGGGGCGGAGAGGCTGCGGGTGGCATGTGATGGATTTGAGTGAACAAAGTATCAATAAATACATTCGATAGTATAATATTCCCAACTTACAAATTCTGCTAGCTTAAAGCAGAGGCAAGGAATTCCGGGGATGGTGTGGGCCATTTCCTGTTCACCGTACGTTCTCCGCCCTCTCAGTCTTATTCCGGTGTGTACCCCATACGGTTTCAAATGCACTGTTTTGAATGTCTCCTTGTCCTCCCCCTCCAAGGCCATGGGCGCCGGTGGACGAATAAGTCGGCTTTGGTGTCTGCACGTAAGCGGGGAAAGGTAACCCCGCGTGGCGCTGGCAATTGGAACCATTTTTTCATAAGTGACATCAACTAATCAATTGTGGTGATTAGTGACAATCGATAGAACACCACTGCAATTGGATAATCATTTCGATGGTAGAAAACTTATATTTGGTGGACGGTGTCGTCATTTGTGTTGTGGCTTCTGTAGTGGAGAGGCACCAGGCTGCTGGTATGCGTGTTTGTGGCGCTTTCTGCTTATCGTTAACAATTTTGTTGAGAGCGGTGTCGATGTCGGTGATTCTGTGGAACACTGATCACTTGATTATGATTATCTCGTTATGACATCTCTCGTTTCGCGAAATCTTGCACTACAACCGAATTCAAAGGGGCGAGGTCCAACTAACAAAATCTTAAGATTAAATGAGCAGAACTGTGCAAATATTCTGAACGATTACTTCACAGGTGTAGGAGGGGGGCTCAAATTTTCTACGTTCCGCAGATATATAGAGATATATCAGCCAAAAGCCAATGATGCAAGGGCCTTCGAACTCCGTAAAATGGGGCGAATACAAACAAAAAGTTCACTTTCTTAAGAAATGAGTAAGACGGTTAAGTTTGGTAGAAAAGTACAATCACAGGAATGGTAACCAGAGTGAGAAAGAAGCTCATGAAAAACAGATCAAGCCGTTCCGATATCCGCACATAGCCGTTCGCCTCGCGACGTCGTCTGATCGCCGTCGGATCGTCCACGTCGAAGTCGTCGATCTCACCCTGAACGACATTCATTCACTTTCCGCTTCAAGAGCTGCAGTTTTTTCCAAAGGGAGTTCCATGAAGCAGGCGAATCAAACTGCTTATGAAAACTGATAGCTTGGGACTCTGCACATCAACACACTCACTGCTTGTTTATGCTCCAGAAAGCTTGCATTGCAGGCTTTGAATCTGTAGTGCGGTGAAGTTGCTTGGGTGCTAACTTAGTTGGGGAGGGACCACGCGGCGGCGCGGCGCTCTGTTCGTCTGCTCCTCTAAGGCTTAGTCCAAGGGGCAGTTACTATTTCGTCGCCACGTGGCAGTTTCGAAATACGCGCCATCGGCGGACTAAGCCTTGGAGGAGCAGACGAACAGAGCGCCGCGCCGCCGCGTGGTCCCCCCCCTCAACTAGCACCCTGCGTATGCGCAGCTGCGCAACGGCAACCTTGAGCAGATCTCTCACTACAGCGCTGTATGAGGTGGAGACACGAGACGCCGAGCATGCGAGTGTGAATGTCGCAGCGGAGAAGGGGGGGGGGGGTCTGTGGTCTATCGGCGAAAAACTGCCAACGTGGCCGTTGCTTGAGAACCTGCGCAAGCGCGAGGGTTGCAGCTCCTTGCTCCGCCACCCCCCAACGAAGTTATACGAACCTGGTTCGCTAGGGCAGAAAGCAACTTTCCGCGTTTCGTGGCGCGAAGCTTTTCCGTTGTGGGAACCCTTGGGACACCCCTGATCATGACCAGACCTGGGTTCCTGCAACGAAAAACCTCGCGTGCGAAAAGCGAAAAGTCGCTTCTCTTTTAGTGAACACACCACAACTTTTTCCTCAATCGCAACGGAGCTGCGCTCTACCCACTATAGTAAACGTCCCCTTTTAAAGATACGCGTCCACGCGAAAATCTCAGAATTCCTCTCCTACCCCAAATCAATAACTTCAGAACCCATCATTTCCACGACAAAACCGGAAAAGTGTCTTATTTTCATTCTTTCGTGAATGACAGGTCTTAGATTGAATGGTAATTAGTATTTATTAGGATAATTACTTGTCAAACCGCTGTGATTGTGATGTACTTACAAGCTTATTATATAGGTCTGAAGAAGCTGTTATAACAGCTGAACCAATAAAGATTACATGAAATCTCTCAACAAAAAAAAATGTTGGGCTTGTTTTGATAAACAGTCCGGAAAACCTGAAGATCTATTACGCCGGTAAAATTCACCCACACGACATCTGTCACAAAATTTTGGCGACGGGAACGATTCCTCTGGCGGTTCGGAGTGCCTTCAGTCGGAACTCTTTTTGGCCTTTCCCAGTGGCAATCACATCATCCTATTTCCATACCGACAGTTTTGCCTCCATAATCCAAATCCGGACGGTTATCGATTCTTTCATATGGCGTCCGCCAAGACTTACTGGCCGAGCTCTAAAAAGCGCACTTGGTGCGCAGGCGGCCCACCCTTAGCGTCGCTATGAGGTAAGATGTCGGTAGACTCTGGCGATTGCGAGCATCGCGCCGATGCAGTCGCTCCTGGCCTAGAGCGACTTGGCATGCGCTCCAAAACGTGCGAGCGACGGGAGGATTTACCCGTGCGCAAACGCCCGTGTGTATCGGGTAAATTCATCCCCGGCGCTCGCCACTTCGGAGGTGATGGCCCAATCGCTCTGGCGCAGAGCGACTGCATTCGCGCGATTGCAATCGCAGAAGTCTGACGCGACATTGAGGCATTCAATGGGGGGCTGATATCGCTAGAGTGCGAAAGTAAAAGCAACTAATTAGCTGGTTCCATGTTTCTTGTAAGTATCAAGGTAGTGTCTATGACAAATTATCTAAGGGTCATCATCATAAGAGGTGGCACTGTGAGATAGGCACGATGCTGTCTATGCCAATTTGTCAAGGAGTCCTTTAAAGTTACGAGCTGCTATCAGCTTTTTCCTATGTTATTTCTTCAGTTGTTTTGTGTAATGTATGTATTCTTGTACTAGATGACATTAACGTCTACGAAAAGTAATATTCACCTAGTCAGCAAGTCAGAACTAAGCCTAGGAGTGGGGAGGAAGTCCTCCCGGGGAAACCAAGATTGCTCACGGACCCGGGGGCTCCCTCCCTTCTGAAGCTCAGTCCTGAACGTCTACAGCAAAAGTACATGCTTTTCATGGTTTGAAATGCTCTAGATCGCTATGCCCCCCTTACTGGATGAGACCCTAATTCAAAAAAAGTACGAAATGAGTAACGGAATTTAGTTCGATTTTCATCCTCTGTGTCTGTATTGAAGTTTTAACATTGTAGAAGCTTTTTGATGATGATTTATAGTTATATTCTGGTACTCAATATATCCACAAATTTTGGCGAACCCGGGATTTTCTGTTCAGGAAAGTTCCGCAATCTCATCGCAGCGCATTGTTCAACACGTCGTTCTGGCGCGATCTCTGCACAATTTATGGCGAGCAGTTGCCAAAGAGCCGGCCCGATTTCAACCTGGCTTACTTAAGAGACCGATTAATCGATCCATGTGACGTTTGTCTATAGAACAGCACTTCCTGAACTCATTTGGAAATATCATTGTGAAAAACCCCTGGAATTTGTTTAGATAAAGTATCGCTAAAAAAGAAATCACCGCAGACGTCTTTTGCCATAACTCATGTCAAACATAATATTTTTGTTAGATTTTTATATATTTTAATAAATAGTAATGCAAAAATTTCTGAAAATCCCAAAACAGTTATTCTTTTTTATTCCAGTTAAATTACCCTTTTTTTCGCGATTTTCCGAATACGACAAAATGCGATCTGTTCCAACCCTAGCCTGGACAACTAACATTGCCTTAACCTTACCCTATTGACACTAATCAAAAAATTGCCCCACTGCGATCGACTTACAAAAAAGGACAACTAGGAAACGATCTCAGACAAAAAACCCAGGGAAGTCTACTTGGAAATTTCCCACTTTTGTGCCTGAATACGAAATAGCCATCACCCTTGGTGGGGCAATCGAATCACGCCACTATCAGTGCTTCGCAAAAATAATAGTTTTTGCAAAAAAAGTCCAGCGCAAAATTATCAAGTCGTTGACCAGGAATTAATTTAGCACATTGCTAACCGCGTGCAGCCAAACCATGGTGCTCAACAGATTAAAGTGACGAAGTCATAGTTTTACCCGATTTATTTGGCATTTTTCAAGGTTCCTGAAGGGTTTGCACTCATTATAAGAGCCAGGAAACAGTAAGCATCATCATAGATAAAATTGGTGATAAATTAATGATGATTTATTTTCTAAAAAAAAAGGCGTGGAGGTCCTCAGTCCCGCGGGTTAAAACGGTGTGGACGAAGTGATTTTTTTTGACGTCTGCCTAGTTGTTGTTTTTAACTAAATGTTAAGACTCTGCATACGCTAAGCGTTGCTGCTAGGCTGTTCATAACAACTGTGAATCAGGATTTCAGCACAAGCCTTGCTTCTTTGTTTGTTCAACTGCTATCTGGCCGCATTCGCCTAACTTCAATGTGATCACGTTCTTACAAAAAAGCCATGAGTTCTAGTGACAACAACTTGGCGCGGACGAGGACTCGATAGCTCGCACATCTTGCTTAAGCGCCGCAGGTGGCGCCACAAGTTTACGCTTAATCGGGCCAGGGAAAAATTAACGGCACGGACGAAGATTGTCCGGTGGATTACACAAAATGGAAACTATGCTGAGTCTATCGCCGCCTATAAAACATGTTGGAGGCCTTTGTGTCTTGAAAGAGAAAACTGAGCCTCAGTCTTCTTGTCAATTCACAGTTTTTATCAAATGAGACCTCTATTCTGGATAATAAGATCAGTTTTCTCATTCAATTCGACGGCATAAGCTTTCTGATTTTACTGGGAGATATTACGTGGCATAACCGTAATCCTGCCCGGTCTTATGGGTGAATGCTTCTCACTTTAGCTGACCTCAGTACTGGATCCTTGACTGAAGCGTTGTCCCGCCAACTCGGTGGAGTTTTGGAGCGTTCCTCCCGGCCCAATTCGGTGGCGTTCTTCGCTCGTGTATTAATCTGGGTCAGTCTTTTGTTAATTATTTGAGACTTTTGACGATTATCACGTAGCAGGAAGATAATAGTGAGTTACCAGGCCCTTGCTTGGCTCATGATAAGCCAGCGTATAGATAAACGATTATAAGATTCTCCAGATACGTTGACTTGGTTCACAGATAACCAACGTTGAGATTGAGACGCAGCATAGGGGCACGCAGCTATGAACAGGAAGCCAAGCACAAACCAACAATCCGAAGCAATCAATTTCCAAAGAAAAAAGCCGTTACTGACTCTCAAGTTCACACCAATGGCTGAAAGGAGCGAAACTAAAGGGCTATGGCATTATATAGAAATAATGTATTCATCTAATTTTCTGCGTATCAGCAATAGTTTTTCTTTTCTGACGATACGTGTAGATTTAAAGTGAAGCATGAATAACAAATATTGATAATCATAACTTTCGGCGGTTGATTCAAGCAGCTCTCTCAAGCCCAAGCACTCCTCTTTTTGATTTTAAACTCCAATATAAATAAGTTGCCAAAAGGGGAGAGAGAAGCAGAATCCCTGAATGTTCTGCATGTGTGCAACTTTTCATTTTGCCGAATGTACGACTACACAGCACTCGGATACGCCTCAGCAATACGGGTTAGTTCTCACGCATTTCACCATTCGAGTCCATTTGAGACAAGGTGACGAGCAGAGGCGACAGCACCACCTTGTGATACCTGCCTGAAAGCCAACATTTACGGTAGCAGTGAATTGCTGTTCAGTCTCACTGAGGAGCGTTCAGAGTGGGGCGATCGCAATACGTTTATGGAGCAGAATCGGCCGGCGACCGGTTCGATTAATATGACAAGGAGAAGGGAGCATATCGATCAGTCGATTAGGCGATCGCTCAATGGGCGGAGCAAAAAACCAGTATGTATCATTTCTAGGCCCCTACTCGCCTAGTCGACTAATCGATACGTATGCTTTCTTTTCGAATGATCGCCTGATAGCCTACGCCAACTCTGAACACTGCCTCACTGGGCAACAATGATCATTTTGAAAATGGCCATGTCAATGGAAATCGATCTCGGCAAATTTACCCAATCACTCACCAGGTACGAGGGATATGTATTTTCATGAGGAATCCCCAGCTAGATTTAGGGTAGGATACTTTCATTTCCAGGTCTTCTAACGCCGTTGTGGATGCTTTTTTGTAAAGTGGAAATTTTAAGTGAGGTTTGAATTGTTATGGTCCAGATACAACTCAAGGTCCAACAATTGAAGTGCCACAAATCAAAGTTCTTGGGAATGGAGCGAGTGCTATTATGAAGGGCGATAGAGACTACAAAGCCTTCAAAAAAGAAAACATTGTATAATCTTTGGGATGACGTGTAGTGGTGTAATAGGTCTTCTTAATAAATCGGTTTTAAAGCCTGTGCAACACTCATACCTTCGTTTTCAAGGGCCGCAGGCAAAAAACTCGCAACAGCCATTCCTTTGGTTCTTTTCCATAGCGACCCATGCGGTGAACTCGCATCACCAATCCAGTCGTCATAGCGGCCAGAGAGACCATCACCATATTGAACAGGAAGTATGCCACTGAAAGACAGCGTTCTCAGAACGGTTTTCAACCAGGCCACCTTTGCCAGCGTTTTAAATAGTTAATAGTTACTTTGAAAAGTAGGGTCTTTTTACGGTCTTGCAAAAACATTTTTGAAGGTACTAATTGGGATTTGGTGTGTCTCTGAGAAAGAGAAGCACGACCTCTCATCTTTCTATTGGCCACTACCGTTGAAATTCCCCTGTTGATAAGATGTGCTCAACAAGGCTTAAAAGAATTCAAATCGCTCTGGCTACACCACAATTCCACAAATGGAGGTCTGTGAAGAAAGCTTGGAAAAGGTTCCCCTTGATCCGACAATTCGATCTTCGCTCCCTGGCGATAGAGAAATAGCTGCAGTCAAGCCTACCGGGTCTCATTTTCATGACGGATGTTTCTTGCACGGTAAGGATTAGAGTTGAAAGTGGTCGCTAGGAGACCCCGCTGGGAGGAGGGGGTATAATGATCATTTCACTCAACCCTTAGTTGACTCCGGCGCGAAATTCCATCGCTCTTACCCCTCACGCTCTGATGAACTCCCCTAGTGGTTACCGAGCCCTTTTGGGAAACTATAAAAATAACAAAGCGTCATGGGTCCACATAATGAAAGCTCTGCGTCGATGCGTCACATCCGACTTCCGGCAACCACACTGGTGCTTAGTTTTATGACATGAGAACCGACATAAAATCACATTAATGACTGAGATCAGCGGGAGCGAATGGCTTTCGTCGGCTATCGCAGTTTGACGAGCACCCACGCTGGATGTGTGTTATCTCAAGTCGTTCGATACGATCCTCAACCTCGAAAACGACCCTCAACTGGAAGGTTCGCGCAAATTCAGCACCTCACTGCTCCCCTCAGACCACAGCAGCTCAACAA
>MU882965.1:0-17786 GCA_036418205.1 Ostertagia ostertagi
AGATCTGTGGCGAATTTTGATGGTGCGACGAAAAATTTCAAATTTGGCTTGATACAATACGAATATCTGAATTCTCCGCTAAATTCTATGCGCTCTTTCTTCGTCAACCATTATCCTATTTTTCTCGGTCCTCGGCCCGGACAATAAATCTCGTGGCGAACTCCGTCTACTTCGGTGCGTGCCCTGCCGACCAATAGCATTTGGCTCCCTTCTTTTCGCCGACCTCTACCCCCTTTTTCACCGGTCTCTGGGACCTCTTGGAACCAAATTACGACACTTTTGGCAAACTCCGCCCACTTAGGTGCGTGCGTCTCTACCCACTAATAGCATTTGACCTCCTTTCCTTCGCCAACCTCTTTTCCCAGCCTCCTGGACTTCTTGGGGCCGAGTTATGAATTTTCGTCGCAAACTCCGCCCACTTTGGTCATGTCCCTCCCACCATTGACAGCTGGCCTCCACTCCTCCACCCACCTCCATCCACCTTTTCCGCGGCCTCAGGGACTTCTTGGGAGCCAAGTTATGAATTTTCGTCGCAAACTCCGCCCACTTTGGTCAAGCCCCGCCCACCATTGACAGCTGGCCTCCACTCCTCCACCCACCTCCATCCACCTTTTCCCGCCTCCGGGACTTCTTGGAGCCGAGTTTTATAATTTTCGTCGCAAACTCCGCCCACTTTGGTCAGGCCCCGCCCACCAATGACAATTAACCTCCACTCCTCCACCCACCTCTATCCACCTTTTCCCCAGCCTCCGGAGCTTCAT
Organism: Ostertagia ostertagi; assembly: GCA_036418205.1. Classification (NCBI taxonomy): domain Eukaryota; kingdom Metazoa; phylum Nematoda; class Chromadorea; order Rhabditida; family Trichostrongylidae; genus Ostertagia; species Ostertagia ostertagi. Next base: position 762 of record MU882965.1, read on the forward strand.
GGAGCCGAGTTATAAATTTTCGTCGCAAACTCCGCCCACTTTGGTCAGGCCCCGCCCACCAATGACAATTAACCTCCACTCCTCCACCCACCTCTATCCACCTTTTCCCCAGCCTCCGGAGCTTCATGGAGCCGAGTTATAAATTTTCGTCGCAAACTCCGCCCACTTTGGTCAGGCCCCGCCCACCAATGACAATTAACCTCCACTCCTCCACCCACCTCTATCCACCTTTTCCCCAGCCTCCGGGACTTCTTGGAGCCGAGTTTTATATTTTCGTCGCAAACTCCGCCCACTTTGGTCAGGCCCCGCCCACCAATGACAATTAACCTCCACTCCTCCACCCACCTCTATCCACCTTTTCCCCAGCCTCCGGGAGCTTCATGGAGCCGAGTTATATAATTTTCGTCGCAAACTCCGCCCACTTTGGTCAGGCCCCGCCCACCAATGACAATTAACCTCCACTCCTCCACCCACCTCTATCCACCTTTTCCCCAGCCTCCGGAGCTTCATGGAGCCGAGTTATAAATTTTCGTCGCAAACTCCGCCCACTTTGGTCAGGCCCCGCCCACCAATGACAATTAACCTCCACTCCTCCACCCACCTCTATCCACCTTTTCCCCAGCCTCCGGAGCTTCATGGAGCCGAGTTATAAATTTTCGTCGCAAACTCCGCCCACTTTGGTCAGGCCCCGCCCACCAATGACAGTTAACCTCCACTCCTCCACCCACCTCTATCCACCTTTTCCCCAGCCTCCGGAGCTTCATGGAGCCGAGTTATAAATTTTCGTCGCAAACTCCGCCCACTTTGGTCAGGCCCCGCCCACCAATGACAATTAACCTCCACTCCTCCACCCACCTCTATCCACCTTTTCCCCAGCCTCCGGAGCTTCATGGAGCCGAGTTATAAATTTTCGTCGCAAACTCCGCCCACTTTGGTCAGGCCCGCCCACCAATGACAGTTAACCTCCACTCCTCCACCCACCTCTATCCACCTTTTCCCCAGCCTCCGGAGCTTCATGGAGCCGAGTTATAAATTTTCGTCGCAAACTCCGCCCACTTTGGTCAAGCCCCGCCCACCATTGATAGCTGGCCTCCACTCCTCCATACACCTCTATCCACCTTTTTTCCGGCTCTTTAGGACTTCCCCGACCCGAATTATGAGGGCTTGTAGAAAATGCTGTACACTTCAGAGCGCGCCCCGCCCATTCTGGGCAGGCCTCCGCCCACGTCATGTATGCGGGAAACACCTTAGACATTGCTCCCTTACACCAATTGTTTTCTGCTCTGTAGGCTTTCTCCCAACCGAGTTATGAAATTTTTCATAAAGCACTGCTTTTTTAGAGAACGCCCCGCCCACCGGGGGTGGGTCTCCCTAATTCGATGTGACTTACCAATGCACACCTTAGCCCACTTTTTGGCCCAGTTTCGAGGTCGTTTTGTCACTGAAATCGAAATCTTGGTCTTTGGTACAATTCATTTCGACGCACGCCACGCCCTCTGTGGGCGGGGCTCCGCTTAGCTGATGTGTGTTTTGTATTACGTGAGACCCTGCCCACCCATCCCACACTTGACCCGGTCCCTCCAGGCGGATCCCGAGGAGCTAGGGAATTTCGTGACAGACATACAGAACGACACAGACAGAGGGACAGACGACGACAGAACGACAGACGAAGCGCTTTATAGTAAGTAGGATCAATTTTTAGTGGATGTTTGCTTTTACCTACACACATATATTAGATGCAGGTCCTTTATCAGGGCAATCCCAGATGGGATCACAGAGAAAATTTGAGACTTTTCGTCCCCAACCCTTTCGTGGAGGATAAGCATACGGCCCCTAATGAATCATGTGCAAAAATTTTCCTTACTCAGTTGGATTGAACGCATAGGTGCAGTGCAGCATTCGAGCTCAAGAAGAGTCGCTATAATCCAGCAACATAGGGAAGGGAGAAACGGGCCTCATGCTGAATGTTACCTAGGCTGGCTAGGAGCAGAGGTCAACCCTGCGTTGCGCAAATTCCAAAATTTTTACGACCCCCTTCCTTTTCGGGGGTATCGGTACGACCCCCCCATATTAACTATCATGTCTTTCACATAATTTAATGCTTCAATGCTCATCAATGATGGCAGTCACCAACATGGAGAAGTGGTGGACCGTGGTCAATCCGCGCGCTTTGTCTCGCTCAGAGGAGGAATCGAGGCAAATGAAGTTTTATTCATTAAATAGAAGGAATTTCCAAATTTTTGCGTAAACCAATACATCATTTTATTCGTAAAGATTTCTACTTTCAGAAACCCACCAGGATTTTTTCGATCTCTCAACTTTCCTTACCTTATAATCTGAAAAACTAAACCTTATAATAGTTTTCTTCCTGAGGAGTATTTGAAATGTTGTGGATGTTCAATATTTCAAAAAATCGTCCCGTTGTTCCGTTTTCTGTGCACACGCGCGAGTTTTTGACATTCAAACATTCATAACTTTCTTCATAATCAACTTTTTGCAAATGTCTAAGGCTAATTAGAAACTAGAAGATTAGAGCTTTCGAACAAGCACCTGAAAATTTTCCAGCGATCATTTTTTCAAAAAATAGTCCCGTTGTTCCGTTCTTGGGTGGTTTGGGGTCCGATTTTTGAGAAGGCGCGAGTTTTCGACATTCAAACGTTAATAACTTTCTTCATACTCAACATTTTGCAGATGTCTAAGGCTAATTAGAAACTAGAGGATTAGAGCTTTCGAATAAGTGCTAAAACTTCTTGAAATAATCACTCGCTCAAAAAATAGTCCCGTTGTTCCGTTTATTCCACCTTGATTTTTTTCAAGCCATTTTCCTGGACCGCGACTATGCAGTCTTCAAAGGCCCATAACTTCCTTTAAATTAATGTGATGAGAAGCGGTAAAGATTGTTGGAATCCACTCGAAGAGTACTTCATAACAACTGTGAAATTTTCCTGAAATTTTTCTTCTGCCTCAATTTTCCTACGGCGTCTCTAGAACTCAATTCAGCAAATTCGCTACACTTTGTTTCGCTTAGATTTTATTTGAAAGCATCAAAACTCTCTTCAGAAAGTTTGTCTGCTTACGGCCGCTGACAGAGGAGGCGTTTTTATGGAAAACGCCTGCTCGGGTATACGCCGTGCACCTATCTGTGGGCAGAGTTCGCACTCGCATTTTGAAGTCTTCTGTTTTCCTGAAGAAGGTGTTAGTATCCTGATTGAGTTGTATTGTGCTGTTATATGGCACTCTTGTTTCACTTTCCCATGAACTGCTCTACACTTTGTTCTCCTCGGGATTTCAGGAATGTTTCATCATCGAAGACAGACCATGTTTTTGCACTACACTGTAACAAAGTTTTTGGCTATTGTCTATTGTACTCTTGATCTATGCCGCGGAGCAAAAGCGCCGTCCGGATAGCATGTGTTTAATGCTCCCATGAAGCTCATGTCTGTTTGACTCTCCGACAGCGTGCAGAGCTCCTGGAGAACACTAGAGGGTGAAAGTGCACTCCCGGACACTGCACTTTTCAAGCCGTCTTGCGCCCGTCTGTGGATACGACAAGAATGTAACTTCAGCATTAGGCTGATGTTACCGTAATCGGGACAGCGCGTCAAATGAGATGCATCATCGGCGCGCGCACACAATCTACGTTGTACTTGACGGCAAGCTAGAAGATTCTGGAAATGTATCGTCCATTTAGTCGACGCTTCAACTATTTCCACGGTGAAACTCGGGTTCGGTGGGGGGGGGATGGCGCGGCGGGTGCGGCAGCAGGAAATTCGTGAGCCAGGGGGAATGTAGCCAATTCAGGGGGTTGGGGGTGAGGGCAGTCACTTGACATGCGTGAGAAGCTGGAATGTTCCGTGAGAAGCTCGATGAGCAGTTCGTCGCACACGTGCCATGTTTTTATCGGGACGAAAATGTCGAATCTTATTATCCACTCCTCTGTATGCTTTCATACCTTAGTAGCACAATGAAGAACCTCAAAAGCTACTTTTTACAAAGAGAAACACCCACTTACAACGTGCACTTTTAGAACTGTTCCTAATTGTTGCTCTGTTCTTGTTAGTGAGCAACATAATTTGAGCTCCCTTAGGGAGACAGCAGAGATCGCTCCTCATAATCGTATGATATGTGGTGAGTGCCACAATGAAGTTTTCGTAGCGATGCAACAGCAATAGGTACTATCAATTTGACTCATACCGAGTTAACTGCTTGAATCAAAGTCAGAAAAAAGAGCAAAAACGGGACAACTTAGCGGGAACTATCCTTCACTAATTGCAATTTTCATTTGCATTTCCGTTGAAGAGCTGCATGAACTAGTCAACCATCTTTCCGAGAACGATAAAAAAAAGAGCTTCTAATTACGTGGACTGGGGCATCTCATGAGAACTGACCGATTTTCTGGTCCAGAAAAGTACCGCAGTTACAAAACATCAAAATGTATGTTTTGATAATAGGGCCTAAAAAGCGGTTCCATTACGCTCGCAAAAAATTAGATTTTCCATGAAATTTTCTTATCCACTCATAACGATCACTGAATATTAACGAGAATACCTCAAGGGCTCCCCCTACTTTCTCCACGATTTGAGGCGCCCGCATTGCGGATGCCTATGTCGTCAAGTGCAACGTAGATTGTGTGCGCGCGCCGATGATGCATCTCATTTGACGCGCTGTCCCGATTACGGTAACATCAGCCTAATGCTGAAGTTACATTCTTGTAACGTGCGCTGCGCAAATTCAAAATATTTGCGACACCTTCCCTTTCGTAGTAGGGGGTATATTATCTTTGGGCGATTATGCACAAGCCCAAGTTACTGCTAGTTATACATACATATTTCAGGCCCACCATCGGTGTAGGGTGGTCATTGATATGGAGAGGTGTTAGGCAGTGGTAACCAGGGTGAATATCGGTCGAGGAAATTACGAAAGGGGGTCATACTTGTACTCTTGCGAAATTAGAGAGATATTGCCTTTCTGTCTGTTGCGAAATCGCATGAAAATTCGCTGTACTCGGACCTCCGCCCTTAACAAATTTAAGGAGACCCATATCCCTTGGAGTGTAAGCCTTTTGATCAATATTAATATGCCAGGTAGGAGCTGACATAATAGCTCTATCTACACATGCTGCCGAACAAATTAAAGAAAGTGGAATGAAACTTTTGGAAAAACTTATCGAGAGTGTAGATTTTAATGGTTCCAAGCCGGGTTTCGGCAAATCTGACCCACGTATAAACCGCGCTGCAACTGAGCTTTGCTGTACATCGATGGAACTCGCTTATTCACATCAAATCAAAGTTGAAGGGGTCGTATCAAGACCCCGTTCTGAGGGGTGTCGCACTGATGTGTCCACGTTCCGACACGATTTCCACCCTGGTGGTAAGTTCCGCGCGCGCCGCCTCGTTCGTATAGAGGGATAGGAATAATAATGACGGAGGGAGAATATTAAAGTTTCGGTTGTTAATACTACTCGTTCAAAAAATCGGTTGCTCCGTTTTTTTTTTCTCTATGGTTTTTAAAGGCCTTTCTCCTAACGCGAGTTTTTACCTTTGAACGGCCATACGTCTCTCCAAAATCGGTGTAATGAGAAGCGGTAAAAACCATTGAATCTACATGAACAGTACTTCAAAGCCTAATGCTAGAAATCATGAAAGGGAAATCTTCCTCGTGCCATGGGCTTCTATCAGTTCTCCAGGGGTCAGTCAGCCGAATTCGTTGCATTCAATCCACTCTGGTTTGTTCTAAAAGCGTAGGAGTTTCTCTGTAAGAGTTTTCTCGTTCTGCTCACAGGGACGTGACGCTGTTTGGTAAGAACCGCTCTGGGATGCGCCATTCAATAGCCTGTGGTGCGTAGTGGCAGTTGAAAGTCTGTTTCCTTAGGCACTTGGCCGAGCCTTGGCACTTTCAGATCTTGTGACTGGTACTAGAGATTTTTAAGTCTGCGCTGTTTGCTGAGCAGGACTCTGAAAGCACTCCGCCCCCAAAAGCGATCCGCCCACTGGTTTAGTTGGTGATTTGGACGAGCTGCGTTGCCAGCAGCGGCACAACTGGAGCATCTCGATTGAAGCATGCTTTGTTATGGTGCTACCGAACGTTTCTGAGCTGTTACCTGTTCATGAGTGAAAACCAACGGCCAAAAGAGGAGGATCCCGTTTGTATTTTCTTGACGGATTTCTCCGCTCCTTTTGCCACTGGCCACCATTGAGCACCACCAGGTCTTCTTAAATCCTTCTTGAATCTATCATCATCGCTGCCTCTAAGTGATGGTTTATTTGAGGCGAGGTTTATATAAGCAAAGAACTAAACTCAACGGTTGGATCAACAGAGAGAGTCCGAATATCCAACTGGTAAGCACTCTCGCTCACCAATACCGTACTGCATCTCGCAGGGCCCACAAAATGGATATACAGGTGTTGAGAGAACCTTCCTCATCTGCCTTATTCCCACGACAAAGCATTTTAAGACTGCGACTCCTATTCTTCTTTGATTGTCCAACGCGCTCTTGGGGTTTTTTCGAGAATGATATCAGTTGAGCAAACTCGTGGTTTACCTCCATTGTTCGAATCTCCTTCGCAGTTCAAAAAACTAAAACCTTGTTAAGCACAAATAATTAGGAACGATAGAGAACATTTCACAAATAATAAAAAATAAAATAAGCAGTAAAGGAAGCGCACTATTTTATCCAACAATATTATATTTTCACATGAACGTTCGAATTTCTCAGGGGCGAAACAGCGTCCAGATCTAGTTTCAAGAAACACCCCCAATCACAACTTCCGGAATATTCCGAAGACTTCCATCTGAGTGATCTCAGGAGGATATGACAGAATTCCCGTCAGTGATGGCACTATGGTTACCTAACATCACAATTCGGACCCATCCCTGACTGAGCTCCATTATTGCTATAGCGTAAGCTCGGTCCTGTTTAGCAGCGAACGCATCTGCCCGAAAACTTCGACTGCGTCATCGTTTTACGAGCGATCGCTGACGTCTGCAAACTCTGCGTAAGTCTTATCAAAAAAAGCCTTCACGTAAAGTCGACCGGCATCTCCATTTGAGCTTAGCACGGTGGTAGTGGTGTGACGGGTCATTCCTCGTTATCCTCAATACCATAGAACACTCCTTCGCCCCCCCCCCTTCATCACCAATTATAAGATCATACGTAAGCGACCCATTTGAAGTGTTTTTAATAATCATGCCCACTTCATATTGAACTTTCTGCTCCTAGTCATCCATCTTATAGCTAATCCACCCTTAGGCCTAGGTGAAGATGTGAATATTGTATATGCCCCTGATTCGAGTCCGTTTCTTTGGCCGTTGCTGGCAGAAGTATGGAGACATCTCAGGAGTATTCAGACGCCATACCGCTGCTTTACAGAAATGTTTCGGATGAGTCAATTACGCTTCGCAAGGCCCTCAATTCTTATCTTTCTTATCTTTAGTATGGGAGCGCACAATGAACTGGCCACCCCGAACGCCACTTTCAACACCTAACTCATTGATTGTATTAGGTGTTTCAGAAAGTTCTGTCGTTTTCTGACATTCCACTTTTTGGATGCTTTATTTCCCTTGAAATCTAGGAAAGCTGCAATTGATGTTGATGTCATTTTGAAGAACTTTTCCAGCTCTATCCAATGCTCAGCACAACTTTATCCTAAAATATTTTCTTATAGCTTTTTCAAAGCTTTGAATTCAGTATACTCGAGGAGCAAGCTGGCATGACTTTCTTTTTCTAGCTTTAAATAGACCTGAAAGTGGCGGGATCAGTTCAAGATATCAACGATGCTTTGGGCCTAGATTTGCAAAAAATGTGCTCAGAAGCAGTAGTTAAAAAATTATTGTAAGGAAGGCGAGAGCCTTGAATATGATGAGAGTAGTGGTCGGACAGTCGGACGGGCGGGGCCGCGCCGCGGGTGTTGTCTGCCGATTAGCCCGAAAGTCTGGATTTGTGAGAGCACGTGTGGGGGTCGAAGACCATAGAGAGCGTTCCGCCCAATTCGTGGCGTAAGTATGGTTATCAGCACGAGCTAGGTTGACGGAAGAAGCTGGCGGAAAGTTATAAAAATTTCGATGATAGTGGCTGCGCGACAAATCACCAATTTGGAGCATCGTCCATCAAATTGTCGCTGGTTTTATGTGGTGAAAAGCGACTCGTTTCTCTACAGATTTGCGACGTACAATAAAGAGCGGATTCTTCTCTATAGTCTACGAAAGTTTGCTGAATAGATCGACGGCGATGAAGCTCTACAAACTTTGCAGAATTTAAACTGTGCTGGAGGAGGGTTGTGGCAGCTTTCATGGGGCCAGCGGCTGGCCATGTTCTTCAGTATCAGATGGAACTGTTACAGTGGAGAATCAATCTTTATACTAATTCAAAAATCATCAAAAACTCTAGGACATGGGTCCAGCATTCCTCATTATAAAGGAACACACACATCCCTGAAAGGTGTCTTGAACGCACATCGCACGGCCAACCTGCTCACAAGTCTCTCGATCGAGTTCGCTCTGAACTCTCAGGTTGCGAAATGCGTACTTATGTAGACCCTGAATATCTACTGTCCAACTTTCTCGAGAGCTCGTCGGGTAGGTCTTCCTGAAGAGAAATACCACAAAAACACCCTAACATTTGGTGCTAACATACGACTTCCATTCTGTTCTATCGCTCCCAGGACGGGTTTCGAGTCGATTCCATACATAAACTGTTACCCCTCTGAACGGTGTTCTAGATTAGAACAAGATTCGCGCTTTCAAAATGGGGTTTCTGTTAACAGACGTCGAAAGGTTTAGCCAAGCCGAGATACTGTGCATGTTAAAAGATTTACTCGGACTGTTGAAAGACGGAGCAGAAACTGGCTGAGAACACCTTAAGACCAGAGAGCACTCGAGCGTGCGCAAGAGGGGTAAACGACTGAGCATAGAGGCTCCACCATCACTTGTCGCGCCAGATAAAGCGATTGAATCAGCTTCAACTCGTCCCTGTTGGACATGGATAGTCAGTCCGAGCGGTCCAAAGTTGACACCTGGGGAGGCGGATGCTTACGGATTAAACTTTCCTCTCGCTCATTGTCTAGGTGGACGGTTACGAGTGTACGATGATGCAGAGTTGAAGAAAAGAGAACTAAGGGAGAAACGCTTTGAACCGTTGGTGAGTCGGAACCCTGCTCTCAGCCATTCCATTTTCCAGCCGGTCGGGAGTAAGATTAATTGAGTATCAATGTAGAAATCATGGTTTTCACTAGTCTAAGTCCAGCCGGCTACAATGAGGCCATCCTACTTTGGAAATGTGCTAGGTATTTTTTTGGGCATCTGTGTCCTAGCCAAAGGGCTGTTTCGGAGTAATTTGGATCTCGCGAGCCATCGCCAGAAGCCGAGCGCAGAGGGGGTGATTTGGAGGGCGTTCTTGTCGGGACTTACAGCTTTTTGATTTTCATTTATTATCCCATTTCCTCGCGTGCTATCAATTGGTCCATTTTACCTGCTTTGGCTTAGTCCATTCTCTTACCATTGATTGATTCATATTTACATGTGTTCTAATCTAGGTCAAGCTGCGGAAGTGGGGGGGGTTAGGGCTAGTGGCACGCACTACACTCACATAGTGCCGTCAAAAAATGACTAACCGCAGGCGTTTTTTGCAATAACTCGTGTCAAGCTTGATATTTTTCTGAATTTTGACATGCTACCATCATTCCTCATACATCCCGCACTTTTCAGGCCATGACGGACAGCGCGGGACGTGTGCGTCCCGCACTCAACACATTCATTTTTCCGTGCACGCGCGATTCATTTTTGAGTTTTTTTGTAATGTAACGCCGCAAAATCTTCGGTGTTGAATAATTTTCCATTTCACTTTTCTCTTCATGCATGTGAAGATTAAAAGAGTAGTGGAAGTAAATACGGAACCTATGGGGAGACAAGATATCTGTTCTATTTCACCCTCAATCTGTGTCAAAAAGTTTGGAAACTCCGCAATTTCTAAATTGAATTCAGAACAATAGTTCTTAAATCAGCATGAAGAATTAGCAATTTGCTGAGTAGCTCAGGTAGCGGTCATGGCCACTACAGATCCTTCCAGATATTATCATTGTTATCGCTTTCTATTGCTTGTTTTCTATGTGCTCGCCTCATCCCACCCACTTCCACCACCATCATGTGGTAGTAGTAATTATGACTGGTCCTGGTCAAATGGTCTCATGGTTCATCCTTCCGAGTCAATCTGGCCCCATCTACACAACCCAACGCGCTCCAAAGCTCGATGTGTGAAGGGTAGCGATCGTAGCCGAACACACGTTAAGAGCTCGGTAGTACCGACTCGGATATTTGCTCATGCGATTTTCACATTGAGTTCCCGTTCTGGTCTCGACTATTTCATCTCCTACCATGTGTTCACAGGGTGGGTCAATATCATGGTAACCGCGAGTGTGCGCGGTCAAGCCCACTTTTTTCCTAGTCTGTTCACTTTTCTCTTATTTTTGGGCATATCATAATGTCTCCTTTTTATTGGAACGAAAATCGCATAGTTTCTAAAATTTCTGAAACAATCACATAGCGGTGGGCCAGTCCCCAAATTAACCGGCGCGTGGCCCTAGCACCCTATATATTGCACCTCTTCAGCGTAACAAAGAAGCTTTTAGGGTAGCGGTTGAACGCTTCATTACGTTAGGAACCACTTAAGATAAAAGATTGTATTGCGACCATTGAAGAGCCGAATTGAAAAAAATGATATGGAAGAAGATCTGGAACTCTGTCTCTCGAATGTCTGCCATGGACAAGAAACCCTTTGAGAAAGTGAAAATCTTGCAATAGGGATTTTTCAAGTTCATTTTCCTCGAACAACTGTTACCTAGAAAACCCATACCGGGTCCAGCTGGATTCGCTGCATGGTAGTCCTTGAGGCAGGAGCAAACTAAAACCCCTGAGAAACTTTGATATTCTGAAGAAGGTACGAAAAAAGCTTGGAACCGTGACGCGTCTCACCTGCGTGCTGCTGTACACGCCTTCTCTTCTTTTGAAGTCCTGAATTAAAGCAGTTGTAACAGATTTCAAACCCGACCTGACTTTGCTTTGCGATACTAGTGGCCAACCCTTTCTCGAACTTAATTTGTATTGCCAGGCTAATATTCGGCGATATAATTTCCTGGTTACCATAATTCTGGCCTATTGCATATCACTATCAGACCACTTTTCCTTATCTTCAAAACACAGTGTGCCAACGATCCGGGAATTGCCATTGATTTGATTATTCCTGGCCTATGGCACAAAGGTAATGAAAGAAGCGCCTCCAGCCATCTCACATTTGAAGTTTGATCTGGACGATCCTATCCATTGCTTTCAGGTTTTCGCTACTTTTCAAGGTTCATACCGGGTGAGAACGCTCTGTAATATTGCATCAGAACATATGACAGCCCTTGCTTTCTACGCACCAGAAAGATGGACTCCGTAGTGGGAACCCTTTTTCCACTTTACCCCGATCCCGACCCCCTTCAAGGCCCTTTGCTGAGGCCCTTATCTCCAAGAAGAGAAATAGAAATCTTTCTTCGCTTCCGAGAATTATCTCCTCCCTTCCACTCCTACACCCTTTCTACCCTTTCTGATCGACGGCTTTATTATAGATAATTTCAGTATAAGCCGGTTGCCATTGTAGGACGTATTAACGACCTCAGACTTCTCAAATGGAAGACTGACAAGAGGAGGCCTGGGCGAAACAGAGGATGTGGGGCGCATTCTTGACTATGAGGTAAAGGTACATCTACTATTTCTTATCCCCTATCCTGCTTACTATATCAGCTTCGTCTGTCTGTTTGAGTGTTGTCTTCCTATGTTTCTCTTTGTCTCTGTCTCGCATTCGGTATGACCTCAAGAACGACCTGTAGAGCCCGGACCAAGTTCGGGATGAGTGGTGCACGGGACGAGATGCACCGAACATTCACTGCGCGCAAAATCATAGTTCCACCACATGTTTCTCTGCTGCATTTTGCTTTTACCCAATCAAATTTTGAAATTATTACCCACTCAAGTCCCTTAGCTTATAGCAAAGGCAAAACCGCTGTCGAACTTCCGTAAAAGGAAAACCTAGCAAAAGAGACGCAGGAGTTGTTGAAGTGTCAGCTCACGCTAGAATTTGTCGGGGTGGCTTCATAACGAACAAGTTTCTCAAGGATGCTACAGGATATGATTCTGGGAAGAACCCTGATTACTATCCGACCGAGATAAGCGCCGTATCGTGAGAAAATAATACGACTTTATCCAGACGGGTACGGAAATCAAAACTTCTTCAAAAGTTAGTGTCAATGGAAGCAGTTTCACGTGTTTTACAACACGCTCGTGACAGTCCATGTCTGGAGGATAAGAAATACGCTTTCAGTGAGAAGAAATCAGAGAGAAAAACGAGCCATTTTTCTTTGAAGCTCAGCCAGTTCGAGTGAAGCGGTGGCATTCTTTCATTTGCGACTTTTGATTTGCGTCTTTCTTTCTCTTAACGTTTTTCTTTCTCAGATCGGTTTTCTACTTCGTAGCACACATGTATGGAGAAGAAAATGATCAGGAGGATGGTCAGAGGTTCCAAAATATCACAGATAAAAAAGTGTCCTCACTTCGCTCTACTTAGCAAAACTTTTTGAGAAAAATGGCTCGTTTTCTTCTCTGATTTCTTTTCACTAAAAGCGTATTTTTTATCTTCCAGCATGGACTGTCACGAGCGTGTTGTAAAACACGTGAAACTGCTTCCATTGAGACACTAACTTTTGAAGAAGTTTTGATTTCCGTACCCGTCTGGATAAAGTCGTATTATTTTCTCACGATACGGCGCTTATCTCGGTCGGATAGTAATCAGGGTTCTTCCCAGAATCATATCCTGTAGCATCCTTGAGAAACTTGTTCGTTATGAAGCCACCCCGACAAATTCTAGCGTGAGCTGACACTTCAACAACTGCCTGCGTCTCTTTTGCTAGGGTTTTCCTTTTACGGAAGTTCGACAGCGGTTTTGCCTTTGCTATAAGCTAAGGGACTTGAGTGGGTAATAATTTCAAAATTTGATTGGGTAAAAGCAAAATGCAGCAGAGAAACATGTGGTGGAACTATGATTTTGCGTCATAGGCAAGTCGGGTATTTTCGAAACAATGAGGAGAAAGAAAAAAAGAAAAGAAAGAAAAAAAGAACTTCAGCAATATATTGGATCTCGATACAGAAACTTGAGACACTGCATATTTTAGAGCTTTGCCTACTGCTTCGAAAGCAAACGTGACGCTTCCAGTTTGGCCGGGGAATCCAGAACAAACTACATAGAATTACATCAATTTTCCACTCAGAAATCCATCGAGGGAATTCGATCAAAATCACTTTTTGTGAAATTTGCAAAAGTACACTAGATATTGAAAGCAAGAAGGGATGAACTCATCCGTAACATAGCAAGCATTTTAGGCGTTCATTTTCTTCTCCACCACAGAATTTGAAACCTCCTTGCGCCTTTCAAGACTCATCTTCAAACTTTCCTTGAGTAGAATACCTGCTGAGAAAGATCCACAAGGACCATGATCACCTTTTTGAAACATTTTACTGTAACAAATTTGAAATAGTTTCCGCGTGAGAGTCGCATAACAGTTTTCGACCGAATCCCCACATTGAGCATTGTCCCATGTGGCCAGAACTGGTCCTCATGTCGAGCCAAGCGCCGCCAACGGGTCAGCGTTGGTTGAGCCAGCTGAATCCAACACAAAGAGTGAGAAGTCGGCCACGGATAGAACACCATGGCAGATAATGAACACATTTTTACGTTACAATGTTTAGAGTCCCGTTCAAGGTCGATCTCCTGCTTTTTCGGCTGGCTAAACTCCGAGATAGCGCTCGTCTGTGTGATGTGACTCTGGTCGCCGAGGTAGTCTACCTAACGCAATGACCGTTCAATAGACATGAAAGAGATATTTCAGGGAACACGGATAAGCGCCCATCGAGTCGTACTTGCTGCAAGTACAGATTATTTTGAAGCCATGTTCGCAAACGATATGGCTGAAAGCCGCATGGGTATTTTGTTTCATGCTCTTATACAATCCGTTTCAAAAGTATAGAGGCACCCTATCCCAACACGGCCCTTCCCTTACTAATGGCGAGTAAATGATGCGTTAGCCCTTGTCAAGTACATAAGAAGTGTGAGTGAACAAAAAAACTCGATAGGAAGCCGCTAAAAGGACTTGAACTTCACGATGACTTATCGTTGAGTGCCAACCGTGAGTCACGTAGGTCGCATTTATGTGTGCAGCTCATATTGCGCCTCAAGAGTGGAAGTAAGGTATTGCCTCAGTGCATGTCCAATTCAAAAAGAGAAGTGAAAAGCCATGAATTCTTCCTCCTAATTCGGAAAATTACTTTCAAGGGGGCCCTTATACTTTTGACAGGCGCTGTGCATCCCGATGAGTTCTCTGTCTTTGGGCGATCCTTGTGAAGGAAATTTTTACAAGCTCTTTCTGCAGAAGAAATAGAAATCAAAGATGTGGAAGCCGCAGTGCTTGGAGCTCTGGTCAATTTTTGCTATTCCGGAAAAATAAGGATCAGTAGCACCAATGTATGGACTGTGTTGCCCACCGCGTGCCTACTTCAGCTTAATGAAGTAAAGGTAAGAATTGCCAATGTTTGAAAGGTTTTGCCTCGTTCAAATATTGAACCGTAAAAATATGAAGATTTCTGTTTTTCCCTTTGCAGGAGCAGTGCAGTGAATTTTTGGAGAAACAACTGAATGCTTCAAATTGCTTAAAAATTCGAGCTTTTGCCGACACCTATGCGTGTGCAGAGCTTTTACGCTGTGCTAACGAGTTATCCTGCACAATTTCAAGGTTATTCCTTTGTCAATCCTCACTCAAATTGAGAAAATCATATCCTTCCATCTCCTCAGGACGTTATTGGCACTGACGAGTTTTATCGGCTCCCTGGTAACCAATTAGTTGAACTGATTTCAAGTGAAGAACTCCAGGTGCCGTCACAAGAAAAGGTATTTGCTGAATATTTGTACAGGCTCCTGCATCCATCCCTGATGGGGCTTCGCATATCCATCTATAATTAAGTCCTTCCAGGTTTTTGAGGCAGTTGTTGACTGGGTCAGGTTCGATATACCGGCTCGGCAGCAATTGTTGCCACAGGTGGTGACTGTATTCCTTGTCGTTGTCCGGCGTCCTATTGCACTCTACTTTGCAGTTGCTCGAGCATGTGCGGCTTCAGCTTTGTGATCCTAAATTTCTGGTCAATACTGTCAGTAAAGACACTTTAGTGAATTCAAATGATGTCTGCCGGAATCTTGTCGACAAAGCGAAGGTTAGTAGTTGATGCTGAGCTGCAGCGTGCTGAACATTTTTCTCATAATTTGGCTGCTGGTTGCTTCAGGACTACCACATTCTACAACTTTCTACACACGAACAGCCTAGCATGCGAGGAAAAATATCTTCTCATGAGATATTGTACGCTGGTAGGTCGAAGTGCTACTCTCCTCAACTTTACCCTTATTTCTTGATTAAAACGTGACTCGCAGCGCATGATATGAGAAAGTATGCATCGGGAGTTCGAAAAGAGCTAGTAGAAGCTAGCTAACTGAGGAGTTCAAAAAAGCGTCACTTTCAGTCGACGCGTAACGTCGCCCTATTTTGGACATTTTCTCTGAAAAGGGTACTCGGAATAAAGAAGGCGATTTTCAGGGAAACAGTGAAGAAAACAACCGGGCTTTACTTAGCGCAAATTAATCGCCGACGAACCCAAGGCCCAAATTAGCGTTGAGGTTCAGTTCTGATGTGATGTTAAAATAAAAAAGGATAAAGCATTTGCCGTTGATCAATCCCTTTTGGGATGCGGCACGCATTCTATTTGTACATTCGTAGTGGCGTTTGAATGCGATGTGGCCTATACAATGCGGGGCCAGCCGATGTACAAGTCAGTGTTTTTATCCTCCCAGACAAGTCTGGTACCAATTAACCGACCCCGGAGGGATGGAAGGCTTGGTTGGCCCGGGCGACTCACGACCCAGGATTTGATCCCCGGACCGCTCGCGTGGTAAGCGTGCCACTTGCCACTACACCACTTCCGCCCTAATGTGATGTTACGATCGCTATTACACCTTCTTCCATATGAGACACATTTTTGTACATAAATAGCCACTCTACGAGATGTTGGCAGGGTCAAGCATGCGTTAAGAAATCCTCGACAACAGGGTTCATATCAGGTCCAGTGCGAAGGGGGAGTGGTAAGAGCTGGGATCAGCAATGATTAGAGCAGCGGTGCCCATTATGGAGTGGATGGAAATCATGAGTCGCGCCAGGAGGTCAAGTGCACTGCGCATCTCTGAGCGAGTTCGGCCAATGTTATGCGCCTCAACTTCCGTCTTCTGCAATGGGGATGTGAGTTTGAAGGGCATCAAGAGGTTTTCGGTAGGGACCATTTGAAATGATAGAAAGGACGGCACGCATTCGTCTTTCATTTGTACATTCGTAGTGGCAGTTTGAATGCGATGTGGCCTATACAATGACTTGCGGGGGCCAGCCGATGTACAAGTCAGTGTTTTTATCCTCCCAGACAAGTCTGGTACCAATTAACCGACCCCGGAGGGATGGAAGGCTTGGTTGGACAACCCAGGAGTCGATCCCCGGATCGCGCGCGTGGTTAGCAACGCTACTTGCCCGCTACTTGCTACTGCACCACCTCCGCCCCCAAAAAATACAATCACCTGTCACCTGTCACCTGTCGTCCCGTTGATCGTCGATTTGCTCGAGCGGGCGCCAGCAACGTCTCCATTCGTCCCTGTCGCGTGCAAGAGTTGTCCAGTGGATCCTCCTCGCTCGAGGGACACGAAGTCCTTCATTCCTTTCGTTCAGAGCTTTCGTGAAGAAGTCTGACCATCGGGCCGGCGGTCGTCCAGGTGTTCGTTTGACGTCCCGAGGGATCCAGTCGGTAACCGCTCTGGTCCAACGGTCATCGCAAAATCGCATGACGTGTCCGGCCCACCTTATCTTCGATTCCTTGGCGAAAACGGCAGCGTCCCTGATCTTCGATCGTTGGCGTAGT
>MU882966.1:0-12548 GCA_036418205.1 Ostertagia ostertagi
CCTTTATCCAAAAAACAGCGATGAAAGAATGGAAACAAAGCTCCAAAATCAAAGGTGCGGCCGTTGCCCAGTGGGTCCTGCGACGAACCTCCCCAACCTTTCCCCATCCCCCCATCCCCAACATTCAGCATACGGGCCCTGGTAAAGGATGCACATCCTTAGGCTAAATCCTAGATGTTCATCGGTGCTAACTTAGTTGGGGGGGGGCACGCGGCGGCGCGGCAGTCTGCTCGCCTGGCATGTTCGGAAATCCGTGGGCCAGGGGGAGTGTAGCCAGTCTAGGGGGTTGGGGGGTGGGGGCAGTCACTTGACATGCGTGAAAAGCTGGAATGTTCGAGTTTACACTGTCTCGCTCGAGAGAGCCCAGGTGAGCAGACTGCCGCGCCGCCGCGTGCCCCCCCAACTAAGTTAGCACCGGCAACTAATAACTTCGTATAGACGGCGTATAATAAATTAGGGTTAGGTACTTGCCCATTTCAAGCAGCACAGATGACTGTGAGAAAAAAACTAATGTCTTCGCTTCTCATTGGAAACGCAACAGACGATGTTTAAAAGCATACGGCGTGCATAAATATGCAAAGTTTATGCTTTCATGGCTAACCAAACAACTCGACTTTTTGATTACTAGGAGTCTCATAGATTTCAGGTGATAGTCGCTTCCCAGAGAAAAGTCTACAGGTCCTACTACAACGCGAAATACCAGCTGTTACTATAAGAACTACAAGAAGCAAATTATAGATAACTCGCACAGTCATAAAATGATTAAGCTTAGCATCTGAAAGTCAAACGGAAGTCAGCAGAAGTGCCTCAGGCAGCATAGCATGTGAGAAAGCCGAGACGGGATGTGTGATGTCCGACTGGAAGACTTGTTTCCCGGTTGACCTTCCGAAAGAATGCTTCGCGTGTCATGAAAAAGTCTGCCCGCAGTTGCACGCTAGGCCCTACAGTATGACTTAATTGGAAAGTGGGCGATTGAAATCTCAAATGCTGCATGGTTTCGCAATTCCAAGGTTAGTTTTCTGCTTGTTTGTCTCCTTGTCTGTTCTTACTTTTCTCCATATTCTGGAGCATCTTTCTATGTCTCTCTTTCGTTGGGTCGTTTTGCTTCCTTGGATAGAAACCCTTTCTTGGACCATCGTAAACAGGCTTTTAAACTATTTTATCATCGATTCTGTGTGAGTTAACCATTTTTCAGATGAGTGTCTCGTTGTGGTGGTGCAAGTTTGTTCGACTAGTGCAAGGAATTGAATATGAAGAACTGCACAGACTTTGTAATCGCTATTCCAAGCGAAAAGTGCTAGGGGCTCTATGTGCAGTGATCTTCGTGCTGTACTATCTTGGGATTTCGAGCGGTGGTGACCACCTTTCCAAAGCTGGACAGTGCGTCAAGGAGCGGTTTAGAAATTGGGAGCAAGGAGTCATTGTAAGTACTATTTCCAGCTTTTGCATTATTAGCTTGTGGTTGCTTTCACATGGGCTGTGGTTGGTTATCAGTTACCTCGCCGCTAAGTGAGCCTACGCTGAAGCTGAGCTGTGTGCCATCTTCGGCGGGCTGTTCGCTGGTTTTTTTATGCTTTTGGGGTTGTTCCTTGCGCCCCACTTTAGGTCGAATCTATGATAACGATCTTGGACCGTATGCTGAATGTTGGAGAGGGGACGGGGATGGGTAAATGTTGGGGAGGTTCGCCGCATGACCCACTGGGCAACGGTAGCACCTTTGATTTTGCAGCTTTTGTTTCCATTCTTTCATGCTGCTTTTGGTGTAAGAAAATACAGTCGATATCCGAAAGTTGGGGTAGGTGTGGCACCGGAAGTGACGTGCACTTGATAGAAGTTGCGTGGATAAGCTGTTTCCAGCATGCTTTGCTGATATCCAGCGATGTATGCTGGCAACAGCTTATCCACGCAACTTCTATCAAGTGCACGTCACATCCGGTGCCACACCTACCCCAACTATCGGATATCGAGTATATACCGTTAGCGATATACATACAGCAACACAAAAGGAATGGAAACAAAGCTGCAAAATCAAAGCTGCGACCGTTGCCCAGTGGGTCCTGCGACGAACCTCCCTAACATTACCCATCCCGTCCCCTACCCAACATTCAGCATACGGCCCCGGTATGTGTCGACCCTACATTCGGCTGTGCCATAGGACGGCTTAGACTAAACTTATAACTACCTGCGTATGACGCGCGACCGAGTAGAAATTGTTTTAGAGGGCAGTCGTAGGTTTGAAAAACTAAATGGTGCGTTGTTCCCGGAGTTTGAACCGGCAAGCGACAATTTGTTTACGGAGCTCTATATTTTGTGGAATGACTGCTGGTAAGAAATCGTGACAGTGCCCAGTAGCCACTAGTTGCACCTCATATGCAGCCTGCATCTCAGCAAGGATATAGTGGTGAGTGGAATGCTTAGAAATGCATCATCAATCTTCTGCGTTTCAGGATCAGTCAATAGGAGTTGACTCATCTTCAGTGTCATTTATTGGGAACGGTCACATTGGAGTAGATGTGAATGGAGAATTAAGGTTGGCTCATGTCTTCTTGTTTTATTTTGCCAAAGACTTACAGGAAACTCCATTTGTAAACCTGTGAATGATCCTAGGCAAGGCTATTAAGACAGCCTGTGAATCACCTCTGAGTATGGGAAGTCGATCTACGAGCGCTGTTTCTCTGCTGGCTTCACTAAGCGAACATGCTTGACTGGGGCTTATATTCACAAGGATTCCGACCTTATGGACGTAGGTCTCGAGAAAGCCGTTCAGTTGGGATTCCCTGAATTGCGTCCCGCTCGCATCTTTAATACCTAGTCTCTCAGTGTCCAACCCGGTGTTTCTTCGCCTTGGTGTCGTGATCTACTCGAAATCGACCACAGAAGAAGGCATTTACTAATTTACGCTTTCTATGATTCATTTTTTACTAGTGTAGCACCCACATTCGAATTTTGAGTGCCACTCCGTACCCAAGCTCTAATAGCATGGAATATGTCTTCAACTTAGTCCTTGTAATGCAATCCCCTCCTTCATCCCTTCAGTACCTGAACGTTCTATAGATTCAGATTCATTGTTGGGAACCAAGTTTGTCAGTCAGTGCAGATTTTATTCCTTTTTTAGAGTTCCCTCAAGTGCTTCTAGTATACTGGACTTTGCTACTGGCTTCAAACCTTTCGTGAATTTGAAAGTTGTTGGCACAGACTCGTCTGCGGAAACTACGTTCACCGATTTCAAGGCTGGACGTCTTCGCAAAATTAAGTGTTATGTAGTGGTACGTTCTATAATTGTCTTTTTTTGTACTATACTACTACTTTTATCAAGTGTTAATCAAAATATTTCAGGATGGAGAATGTGCATGCATTGTAAGAACTAGCTATGTGCACCGGACTAAGAAAGAGCTTTTGGTCGAGGAGGTGAAAATTGTCAATCCAACGGTAATTCTCAGCGAACATGTTAGGTACTAATACTTTGTCAGTCCTTATTATTCGATTCTTTGCTTCAGAAGGCATCGATCACTGTAAAAATGGAGCGGCCTGAAGAAAAGAAGTGGGCAGCCAACAAAACGTACGTTTTACCAGCCTATAAGTATCGCAAATTGCTAATATTGGTATAGAAATTCTAGTAGTAATGCATTTAGCCGAATTTAATCGTTGCGGTACTCAGATTGATGCAGAATGTATGTTAACATGGCCCCTCGGCGGGCGATTTCAAGGAAATGCCTTCATGCTCTTCAAGATAATGCCTTCATGCTCTAGATTCCTCTTGGATATTCTAAGGGCCCATGCTCTTTAGCAGTAGGCCTTTCATGCTACACATCTTTGCATTTAATTTCTTCTGAATGGGCTTTCATTGCTTTAATTGACTAAGATCAAGCGGGGCTGAGTCTAGATAATTTAGTGTTTGTGTGTTTATTGTCTCTTCTGATATTTTCGAACTGCAAATCCGAATAACACCGATTGCTGCGGTATTTCAATGGAATGAAAATTCCAGAGGTGACGCGATTGTTTATTCTCAAACCTTCCCGCTATCTCTTTCGTCTCTAACTGCCGCGGTCATGTGCTCAAGTGTGCCGACGGAGTATACTGTATCTCAGAAGAGGTTAGAATTCCATTCGTTTTTCTAGTCGTCCGGACGTTTTTTTACGCATTAATTCATTTCACCGTTGAATGAATGGAAAATCTCATTGGTGAGTAGGTACACTGGCTCACATTCACAAGGTAGTCCAATTTTGTGGCTCTAATGTGACTGAAAAGATCTATGTTGTCAAGTGGATTCAGATCTTTCCCATGAACGAGAAATTGTGTTTGGCAGGAGAGATTTCGAATGAAAGGCTAGGGAGTACTCTTGGCATTGATCAGTTTTTTTTTTTTTGGTTTGCGCCTTGCACTAGTGCGGTATGGCCTCTGCAATGACTTGCGGGGACCAGTCGTTGTTCAAGTCACTGTTTCATCTTCACAAAGAAGTTTGATATCTATTGACCAACCCCGGAGCGATGGAAGGCTTGCTTGGCTTCGGCGGGATGCCATCGTAGGTTGACTCTTGCTTCGAGTTCGATGATGGAGTTTACCACTACACCACCTCTGCCTCAAATAATTGCCCTGAAAATATACAAAAAAAGGTTTCTAATGATAAGTGAAAGTTCCACAGAAGAAAACTGTGGAGAAATTTTGTTATGATATCAGTGAGAACCCTTGTTCATACACTTGTTCGCTTAGTGTTGTTCTGTGTATTTCTTCGAAAGTGACAAAATGTCATCATTTACTTCAGTAATTAAGGGAAGAAACCATACGCTTCATGTGCATTGTCGAGCACCGGGAACTATCCAGCAATATGGCAATAGACACTAAACCTGTACTACAGGAGCTCACCAGGAAAGTAATCACTGAATATGGTCGGCTAACTGTCGTCGCATCTTTAACTGTGGACCTAGAGCACGAACGTGCTTGGGAAAAAGTGAGAATAACTTCATAGTAGAAGAAGCTAACTTTTGCTTTGACTCGAATTTGTTGATTAAGTTGAATGCTGCTTCATTCTACTTGTCTCCGTCGAAGGCACCAAATGTTCTTAATGGTGATCGGATAAACGCAACTCGATACATTCTCATGAGTAACGTCAAAGCTCCCCTTCTGGAGGAGTCTTTTCCCGAAGACAAGAGAAAGGTACACAAATGGCCAATGTTGTTCTGTTTAGTTCTATGCTAAGATTATTTCTTATATGATTTCTTATATTAATAAGAGACCTTAGGCACTGGAGTTATCGTCAAGGCGCAACGAGCGATGCTACAGTGAACATTCAACTTTATTATATCCATCTAAGTTATGGCAAGTAAGTAATTCTCTGTTTATCTGATAGAGACATTATCACGACACTTTTTTAAGGACTGGAATAAAATCGAAGACCTTATGCGTTTGGCGGAGATCTGGCTGCTAACTCTTGATAAAAGGGGTTGTGCGTCCATACTCAAGTCAGGTGCTACTGGACTAGCTCAGGTTAGGTTTCCATTTCTACAACTGACATTCAGTTTTCTACATCGATTTTTCTAGGCATTTACTTTGTCGTTGTCCGCTGCGTCATATCATGACTCTCATCTGGAAGTTGCGCTATCGGTTTCCGATCTTCATCGTGAGCTCGCATTTGGAGGCTTGCCGATTGGAATCGGAGTGGGTGATGCTAGCGCTCGTGTGCGCATCGACAACGACAACACACCCTACTTCGAGGTAATGACTGAAAGTAAACAAGGGGATGCCCAATTTTTGTGTTTCGTCTTTTCCTCACCTACATATCGGCTCACAAGGCTAACTCGGCAGTCGGAAGTCATTGAGTTGCGATTGAGCCCAACGAAGAAGAATTTAATGTAATTTGTTGTCCACTAAGGTATCAGCAACGAGCACGCTGTACGCTTGTGGAGGAGGTTGTTTAGGAGAGCCGATTACACTAAGCAAAACTCCTGTGAGGATCCCTATCAAGGTTCGAATTGCTACTATTATCTAGTAATATATAGTCAATCTAGTAATGTATTAACTTATTGTTGGGGACTCAATCATGCACAAAATGATCCTTCTAGATTACTAAACCGGAGACGAGCATACTGTACATTGCGACCAGCCGTAGGCATCTAGAGCAATTACGGTATGTTCTAGCGTATGAAATTCATTGAGCAAACAGCTACGCATACATGTGTTTAGGTCGACAATACATGTTTCGGAAGTGATGTCGGCACCAGCTCATGAAAGTGAACTCCTTGCATTGCATCGACATGGCTCTGCGATGGGAGGACTTCCGGCGTGGTTCTGGTTTATCCTCGGTCAGCATTCTTTTCTTTTTATTATAAATAAGCCTTAGAGTTGAATATCTCGACCAAATGCATGCAGAGGCGACTATTTAGAGGGCACTGATGGTGTGAGTGGCGGAGGAGGTGTTGTGGCAAGTGGGGCCATTTATAGCGCGCATGGTCCTGGAATTAGATATCAAATATCAAATCTCGCAAATGCCAGCCATGTTTTCTTTCCGTCTGGGTTCGCATAATTAGTCTGATGGGAACAAAAGCATCGAGTTGTTACTTTCTGGTTCCAGCAATTTACCTTATGGGACGAATATCATCCAATGGAACTACAGTTTTGAATTAAAGGCACGATTCGGGATTGAATTTATGCTTTATTTTGTTCAAACATTAGGCGCAAGGAATGCAATGAGGAACATTAGTGAGGAGAAAAATCAAAAAAGCACCATAGAAAACACTAGCTGCGAGGAGAGGGAGAACGCGAGATAGTACGTCATACGCGAGAGGACGCAGAGGCCACGTATGCCGCCATGGTGGATTACGCTGGCAGCGCGGGCAGCACGGCGGGCGAGGCCTTAGCGCCATTGCCGCGCACTTTTGGGTCGCGATTTGTGCCCCCCCTTACTATGGGACCCAACATCGCACCGCTGCAGAACTTTCTGCTGTTGCCATATCGTGATCCATGGCTTCAAAGTACGTGCGTGGCAAGTACAAAAAGGTTTGTCAAGGCCAACACGTCTACCCCTGTACGTGATGAAGCATGTACTCACTGTAGCCGAGGCAGGGCCCCGAGGGTGGCGAGTTTTTAGTGCAATTCTGTGAGTGAACTCAGAGTGCACATGGTGCTCCCGTATATTTGTACACTAACTTCATTTGTCATTCCATCTTAATGGTATCTAGCGCCACCCACGTCCCAAGTTCTTCTGCTGAATTTCTGTTACAAGCCCTTCAAATTGTGTTTGGTTATCTGCATAACTACTGAAAGTCGAGTATCCTTCAGTAATACCCAGTTTAACTTTATTTACTATTTGTACACTCAAAGGTGTGCAGTCAAGAGAGGAGCACCACTTGAATGAATATTATATCATGTGGTTATCATGCCTAAATACTTTATTATTTTCAGTGATCCTATTAATTGCCTTCCACGCATTCCTTGCCAAGCTTCTGTGGTCGGAATGGCGAAAGGGTGATATGACACCCTACAATCCTTATTTAAGAAATAGGTATGCCTCAAGTCGCTCTCACTAAAGGATCGACACTATTTATTGTTTGATGTATACAACTGCTCCCTGTGTTTGGTGATTGTTTTAATGCTTGTTTTCATATGACGTGGTTATCTTTCAATACACAATAACATGATCATCCATATGAAATTATATTGAAATCTCCATATTTCTTTTTCAATTTGAGACAAGCCAACCTTAAATTTTATTATTAATACGTGTATGTAACTAAGCATATAAGCTTGCTAATAACTTAATTGCCTGTGGTATTGCCAAAAGAAATGCACTTGTAGTCCTTTAATAACTACGGTTATACTTGCATGTTTTCTCTAAAGTTTTGTCAGAGATATAGTATCCAATAAAAAATTATTTCATACTTTCGTGTCCTGTCAGAAGTAGGTCGAACCCAAGTATCTTCTATGTAACTTATTTATGTGACGGTTATGAAACTTTCATTAGAACTTGGTATAAATTTATAGGCAAAAAGCTCGTCTCCTGTTCGTTTGGAAAGGTCTCCGTGATGGTTAGTTTCAAGTCGCATGTTTCTGATACAGCTTTCGGCTGTTTTTTTTTTATCTTTCTGCTATTGAGTATTGATTAATTGTTGTGCTGATATTACCTACTTTTTGTGTGGATTTTTTTCTCATTTCTGTTTTTTAGTCGTTTGCTGGCTTTCTTCGTGTTTTTTAGTCGTTTGCTGGCTTCCTTGACATAGCCCGAAAGGATGTTGATCTCCCATCTAGCGCTCCTAAAGAGCTGCTGCGAAATGTTCATGCAGATTTTATCACGAATTTTGAAAAGAAGAAGGATTCTTATGTAAGCAATCAGTTATGCGTTCGTCTAACATCGTTGTTTTTTTTTGGTAGCAATTTGTTACCAACTACTCTTGCTTATTTTATTGTTTCCTTCAAACATTAAGGTCCAGGCACCATGGGTTGACCCTTAAATCTCAAGATAGCAGCGGATTAACCTACGATTGAGTTAGGCTGGGTCTGCCGCGCGTTGCGCAATCACAAGAATTACAAGTGGTCCCTTTCTGAACATTTAAACAATGAATGTGAAAAGTAGAGTCATGTGCAGTCGTCATTCAACTATCACCACCAGACGGAAATGTCGGTGGGATTGGAAAGAACCCCGATAGATTGATTGGGGCACTTGTGATTTGTGATCCATCGCGCGATTTGCGCGAAGGATCACAGAAATCACAAGTGCCCCATCATCTTTAACGACGGGATCTCGTAATAAAGTCTGTTGGCCCCTATAAAGTACAGAGAATAATCAGATGGCATAGCTTCAATGAGTGAGGTTCAGAAAAGTCAACGAAAACATTTCAGGAATGCATCATGCGCACCTTTGACCCTCAGTGAATTACTGGTGTGTTAAGCCCTGTCATCAGAATAAAGGTTAAGCAAGATGATTTGTGATCGCATTTCCGTCGTCTTGTGTATGGAGCGCTCGTACTAAATCGTTGCATTACGGTCTAATGTATGAATTTATTTCCCGAATATTTTTTCGCACTACTCGACCCAAGATGCACAAAGGGGATCCAAGCATCACTCGTCAGAACGTTTCTGGCCCTGCTCTAGTCATCCTGGTTCTTCTAATTGCAGCCCGATGCGCTGGATCGTGCTGCAGTTGTTGAGTACGTCAAACAGTGCCAGCGGTCTGACGGCGGGTTTGCGGCTGCAGCCCATCATGATAGCCATCTTACTTCACACTTTAAGCGCTGTGCAAGTGAGTTAATCCGGCCATATATTTACGTGGCTTTTTCGTGTTGTTGTTCGTATTCATAATACGAAGTTTCTTAGATCTTGATAATGTTCGATTCATTGGATAAATTTGACTTGGATCCATAGCTGAATATGTGCGACGGCTCCAGAACGATGATGGCAGTTTTGGTGGTGATGTGTCGAGTAGGCATTATTCTGAACGTGTTCTATCTGTTATTCCCTTTTATGTAGCTTTTATATCTGGCTCAGATTATTGTGTCCCAGTCCAGCTTCATGGAGCGTCACTTCCGAAGGAAACCGGAAGTTTTTATAGCTGATGAATTTGTTCTAGATGAAGTGGATACGAGGTTTTCCTTCTGTGCCGTCGCCACCCTCTTCCTCATTGATAGACTACACGTAATTGATCTCGATAAGGCTGTTCGGTATGTCCTAAGCTGCTACAATTTTGACGGTGGCTTTGGCACAAGACCAGGATCAGAGAGTCATGCTGGGCAGGTGCAGTCCTTTGTATTTCGTCCTCAACTTTATAATTCCAGCATTTTATTTCCTTTTAAGATTAACAACATCTGCTTTAAATAGGTTTATTGTTGTCTTGGAACTTTGTGCATTGCTCGACGACTTGAGTCGATTGATAGAGATAGAACTGCCGAGTGGCTCGCTCAACGACAGTGCGCCAGTGGTGGATTGAATGGTAAAAGTTTCATAAACTGATTTTCTTGTTTTGAATTGTTTGCTTCTCTAATTTTATTCAACTTCACTGAAACTTGTCAGACCAATTGCGATATATTCACAGAATGGCATAAAAGGATAAAATAAAGCCGGCTGCCGCCACTCATCTTGATTATGCAGCACTCCATTTTTTCTGTTCGAGTTATTTTGGTTGTCAGCTGCTCAGTCGCCGGAAACGCCGATGTTTCCAGAATCGCAGAGCTTTCTTTAGAAATTTAGTGTATATCTATGTTAACAGTATTGCAGGACGTCCTGAAAAACTACCGGATGTGTGCTATTCGTGGTGGGTTCTTGCCTCGCTTGGCCATGCTCGGTCGTTTGGATTGGGTTGATAAGGTGGGCCTCCCCTTTCAAATTGATCACGTTTGATATAGTATTTTATAATAACAACTTGTAGTCATGTTGGATTTTTGTTCCACGATTAAGCTGAGTGAAACATATTTTACTTTAGCAGGACCGTTTTTTACAAAGGTCTAACCTAACCATAAGATGCGCGACGAGATACGCAACGAAGTCGCGTATTTCCGCTATGTTCTCCCTTCTGCTCTTTCCTAGGCACCTACTGCCTCTCCGTTATAACGCTCTCTACTCGCGAAAATAAAGCGTTCAATTTCAGTGCTTTAGGTTTTTTTATTATAGTGGTTCGCACAGCACACTACGATTTTGTAGTTTAAATGTGCTTTAGTGGGAAAAGTTGGTCCTCTTCGGTAAAATGCTTTAAAAAATGGAATTCTCTGAAAAAATGACATCTCTGGGAAATCGAGATCAAAACAATTAGTTTTTCATGAGTTGTGATACTGTCACAAAAGTGCGTATGATAGCAGATGGAAAACTGCATTGCTAAAGAGAAAGATGGAGTAGCGAAAAGAATAGAAAATAAATGATCATTTTGACCAAGGAAGTTAAGTGGGTTTAGTGGATTAAGCAGCACAAATGTTGAGATAATTTGAAGGATGTACCATCTCACCCCACGAGAAAACGATATTGTGATGTGAAAGCATTCAATACTTCGTTATTTTATTTTTGTCCTAGAAAAAAAATCACTTTTTTCTCATGCCTCATATTTTCCCAACCTTTCACTACACTTTTATCAAGGATCTGTTTCAGGCTGCTATGATTAAATTCATTTATGCCTGCCAAGATGATGAGACAGGTGGTTTCGCAGATCGACCAGGCGATTGTGTAGGTTTTTTGTACATGTTGTTTCTGAAAACCTTGCCAAAATGTATGTTTTTTAGCCGGATCCATTCCATACGTTATTTGGCATCGCAGGTCTGTCACTACTGGGTGACGACAGTTTGCGTCCTGTAGATGCGGTACTCTGTATGCCTAAATATATGCTGAAAGACAAAACTCTTTGCTAATTTCCATGTTGCCTTGGCTTTAGTCGATTCCGATGTGATCTTTGTGTACTGGTTCAGTTAAATTATTGTGGATCTTTCCCATCAGAGTATTTTTCAAATTTTATTATCGTCGTTATAGTTCCACGGACTGATTAGTTATGCTCTGGTATTCGACTTACTCAAGTTTTTAATGAAAAATTCTAATTATCTGCTGTTATGAAATAACCATACACTTATTTGTGCTACCTTCTTAAAGGGTGTCCATGCTCACACCGGTTGAGAGAATAGGAGACGAGGAGAATCAGAGAATTTGCAGATTAAATATGAATCGAGAATAGAAAATCAGAAGGTCTCCTATCCCTTTATACTCCTGTCCGTTCAATTACTGAAACCAATTTTTTCAGCAGTTTCCCATATCCTAAAAATATACTCTCCTAGACATCCTCCTCAGCTCAAGCCGCAGAAAGCAGAAGAGCGGAGGCCCACCCGCAATCGGTGGAATGTACACCGAGTTGGGTCGAGTTTAATTTGTGTGAATAAGCTGGGTTCAATCGCGAGCCTGAAATAGACAGCTAGCCGTCTAGTCTTATACTGTTCTGCCGCTGTCGGCGATTCTACAATGGGTATGAGTACTGGAAGACTCACATCTTTGAAGAACCTTGAAAGTTTCTGGATTCGAGAAGGAGGCTTAAAGGTACGGGCCGCGATCGAATCGGGGTGTCTTTGATATAAAATCAGACAAGAAGTGTAAAGAAAACTGGTAGTGGGGAAAAAAGAACAAAGCGCCATGGAAAATCAAGAAATTTTTCTCGTGACCTTCGACCGAGTATGAAAGAGAGCCACGAGGAGAGGTAAAAGGCGAAAGAGTACACCGCGACGAGAGGGTGCAGACGCTCGACAGGGCTGGTGGTACTGTAGCGCAGGTACAAGTCGCGGCAGTATCACCACCCCTGTGAAGGGGCCCTGATACCTCATTCAAGCCGGAAATTTCTCTGAGGACATAACTGCGACCCGTGCCTCTTGAAGGAGAACGAACGAGAAGAGGAGATAAATAAATATGATGTGTCGCAACATTTGAACGCGCGATGATACGAATACAAATGGGCCGGCAGTAAAGAAAAAAGGAAAAAATCCGTCGAAAACGCTTGGGTTAAGGGCTCACTCACCTTCCTAATCGGCTGTGCTAAGGGAATGAGAGACTAAGCGCGGAGAGGAGAGTATGAGGCGAGAGAGCGCACTAGACGAGAG
>MU882967.1:0-17745 GCA_036418205.1 Ostertagia ostertagi
CCCGTTGGTTGCCCTGTCATTCCTTCGATCGAGTTCCGCCATAGCTAGAATTGGATGATGGGTACGGCAAGTACTTACACAAGCAGCAGTGGCTTCGTTTCAAGGGTCCGAACTGCCAGACCCCAACCTCGTCCAGGGAAGGTTCTTCTGAAACTGAAAGCTCCACTTTCATTTCCGCTGCTTCAATTATTTGTTGAATAATTTCCCGGCCGAGCGATCGCCGTTTGTCTACTGACACCCGACTAGAATCACGGGTATACCTTCCACCCTCAAATTCCACGAGGGTGGAAGGTATACCCGTGATTTCGGAGTCTCGGCAAGCTCCTATGACCCCATTTGGCGAGTGGGCATTCTTGCCGGCGAATGCGGGTCTGTGTCACGGCACCTTCTGGCTTAGATGTGGTCAGTGCACACAAAACTTCATTTTGACGTAAATCCATGGGCTATGCTTCTCTACGTACTACAGTTCCAAATCTGAGTCGTTGCTAGTTCTTAACCTAATACTTCCTTTTTGGGACTACCGTTTTGCTAAATAGCAATGTGGACTGCTTGGCATGGGCTCTTCTTCCCTCCGAGATTTGTTCTTTGTTCAGTTGTGTTATTTTTTTCGCTTTTTGAGTTCTGTTTCCTTCCATATTGTTTTTCGCTGCATCTTTTTTTCCTTTCTCTCCTGAACTTGTTTATGTCTGTACTGTTCTCGACTTTTCTTACGGGTTGTGGCAGCCTTTGAGCGTAAGGAATAAACAAATAATAAATAAACGGTGGTGATAAACCGTAGCCGAAGTTTGTTCAAATGTTCTTTGTACAAGTGTTTGTTTTATGTTGCTTAGTCTCTATGCTACCTGATGATCGGAGGTTTCACGGCAATCGAATTGGTGGAGGAGTGCAAAGAGAAGCCAAAGATTTTATCAATCAACGTCCAGCTTCTGATTGAGGAGGCCTCTACTTCAAATCTTTTAGTCTTCACTTTGAATCTTTTGGGCGTTTACCTTTTCCTCATCTTGTCTACCCCTCTTATGCGCTTCGCTAAAGTACTGTACACTTGGCGTTCCTATCATTTGGGTTAATTGTTGTGTTTTAAAATGTCCACGGCTTGGTGGAGAAGTTAACACGTTGACGACAACGCGCGTTTTGGGTTTTTGCGCCGCGTGGGACCACGGCGATTTTGCAGGCGCCGCCGCCTCACATCAAATCCGTGAATTTTGAGCTTTAAATACCCAAAACTCGGATGCAACAAAATGTTTAGAATGATATTCGATGTGTCAAACTTATCAGAAGGGACAACTGTAAAAAATCGATCGAATTGACGTTTTCTGGCGATGAAAGGCAAGTTTCAGTTGCTTTTGCTGCAGTGAACCTCAAAATTATTTTTGACGCGGTTGCTCCACTAAAAACATATGTCTTGCTATATGTGTGGGTCTGTACTTACTTCTACTGCTCTTTTTTATGACCAAGATTATCAGAATATAAAGGAAACTAGGAATGAACACAATTGGGAAATTCGTAGGGCTTAGAAAACCTTCGCTAAAAAGGAGCATATTCAACCATTCAATGAACCTCGCCGTGTCTAGTCATATTATGGTGTAGTCTATAGAATAGATGCAAAAAATTAGAAAAGAAGTAGCGCATGCGCGAAAAAAATAAATATTTTGTGTGTGCAGCGCATGCGCTGCACACGGTCCCACACGGTGCTCAAGGTGTGATGCGCATGCGCTGCACAATGTCGTCAACGTGTTAAATAAGAGAGAGAGGTAAGGGCGTCATCTGCTTTCTGGCCGTGTGCAACCCCACGCCGAAGAGTATGCATAGGCCAATATACATATTCTTGGAGACATCCAGACTTGAGGCCCAACGTATGTACTGTACCGTCACTGTCTTACCGCTTTGAGCCAACACGTCGGAGGCTGCGTCGGTCTCAGAGGTTCCCGAAATGTGTGACTGGCGCTTATCCAGTAGTATCAGTAGTTTCACTTTGTATCCGCTCCGAGGTTTTGAAATAAGGTGCCCAAAGAGTCTGTGATTGTATCTTACTGACCGCAGACCTTCCGCAGTTCACATCCGTGAAACGGAAACGATCAACTTCTGCCACGACTTAGCACGGCAAGGGGACCAGGCTGCAAGTGGAGATGGACGTCCTCATAATCTCTACGGCCTTGCCCCCGGCTGATCGGTCACCTGTTTAGTCATCTAATATAGGCTCTCTGAACGTGGAAAAAATGCGGGATGAAGTGAAGGTGAGGAATTTTTCAGTCAATTTTTTTAGAACAGGAGCAGCACTTGTCATGAGGGTTTCAGGCAATAGGAGAGTCAAACAGTTTTGTTATATTCGTTTATTTCAGTCTTGCTAATGTTGTCACATAAGCGACAGTTACAAGGTTCTTCATTCAGCTGCACAGTAATTGGTCGAGTCGCAAGGCTTCGCTTGGCAGACGTAATGGTGGTTGTTGTCGCAGTTGTCAGTAAACCATGCAGACCTGAGAGTAAGTTGACATCATCTGCACTGACAAGGGAGGTCTTTCAGGGCAAGGTGCGCTTTTTGGGAAACGGTTTAGTACATGTTGTAGGGACACATGTATGGACCACAAAACCATGTTTCGTTTTCGCTGAACGGTTTTAGTAGTACCAAAAAAGTGGTGAATAATATGCTTGATGGTTCAATCCCACGGCTCGCGTACTAAGTTTGCAATCAACGCGTTCGGCGGCCATTGTTGCGCTTCAATCAATGGTCTGACGATGAATTTGAATCGCTGGAATTCGATGATTTAAGCGCGAATTTGGCCCACAAACGTGGAGCCAACTCAAAATTTGCAAAATTGGTCCGCCACAGGCAAGGATCGATCGATGGGGTTAACTTGGGTCTAATAGAAAGCATTACGTGATGTGCATACAAGAATGGTACGGCCTTGCGTTTGAGTCCACCAGCACTACTGTGAGTCACCGATGTAAAAGAATTCACATCTATGACTTGAAAGTTCAATATAGTTCACCGTAAGCGCGTTCTCGATGGGCGGATGACAGCATACTCAACATGGATGCGAGCTACAGGACATGAGCCTAAGACACTGACATCTCTTGAATTGGGGCGCAGGGTGTTTGACCTATGTTTATTTCATAAACTGGTACAGAATTATTATGTGACTGGATTTTCCAATGTTTTCAAGATGTCATTCTCGAGAACTAGAGGTGGATCTATGAAAATATCATTGACACGGATACAGAGTAAGTTGTGCAAAGAGCTTCCTCATAAGAGCGGAGTAGTGATTATTTAACAGTGCGAAAAACTATACTGCTATTTACTAACGCCAAACGCCAATTCAGCGACGGGCTATCTAACTTATGAATACCTCCGAAGTAGAAGTATAAGGGTATTTTTGGATGATTAATCTGCTAAAAACTCGTTAGTATTAGATGGAACTGATTTGGGTAGTTGTTTCTTTCATATATGATGTCAATATGTATATTACTTGATTTATCACGTGTGGGCTATGCAAACCGGCGCTACCTATAACTTACGTACTATATCTTAACCCTACAGTACTAATATACCTCTATTTTTGCGGAATGATATACCGATCTCAGGCGAACAATGAAACAAGCGGTTTCGCACGGTCCTCAATGTGCACAACATCGTTGTTTTGAAAAAGCCCGACCTATGCACTGACGGCCTCCTTGTTATAGGCTTCGGCACCGTACACATGGGTGAGCAAACTGTTAGCCGAGTTTCTTTTGAAAGAAGGAGTTAGCGCCAAAAAAAACTGCATAAGCGGTACCCTAACAATGAATGAATAAATGGCCACATTTTATGGCGATTCACAGATTCGTTATCCGAACTAGTTCTTTGGCGGCACTGGGCTGCATGGGTGGCTCACAAAACAAGTAATTCTCAGTGGTGCCGTGCGGTATAATGCAAATAACGTTACCAATCCCAACTCTAAAGGTTTTCATAGCACGAAAGATTCAAAAGTGAAAGATTTTGATGAAGGCTGTCCTTTCTTTTCAAAGGAGCGGATGAGAACATAGCAGAGCTGGAGCCCGTTGCTCCAAACGTGCCTTAACAGCAGTGTAGGGCACAGTTGCTATGTTCGCTCTCTATCAACTTCGGCACATGACGATAAGTTGATAATTCGCGTCTGGACTGCTCACAAAGTTGCTGTTCATAAACTTTTAGATGACGTTCTGGAGATATGTCCTTCTCGGAGCCCAAAGGAGGGAAGTCGATTTGTGAGTAGTCGACGAAACATGTCACCTACTTAATGAAGCCTGTACGTCAACTAATCCATCACATCACCCCTGAAAGGATAAAATGCAACTCTTTAATTAACCCTAGATCAGCCAACGGCATAAACAGTATTGAGAGCCCTCAAAAGAAACGCATTCAGGGTCTCAATTAGAATGCTGGCCTCATATACGGGGTCAGTTCCACGCTATGGACAAGCGGTCGTGTTCCTCCCGTCGGTTTCTTTTTGAATACCTGACATGGATCCAAAGTGATTTCAGAGTTTTCCACGCAAACACTTGCGTTTCATGCACCTCTGCCTCTAAAATGATCCAAATTCGTCTCGGTTGCGATTTTGGACCTTGTAACACCAAAACAATTTTGACGTCGTAAGGATTCCCCAACAAGTTGAAGCATCATCTGGTGCGAAATTTTCACACCGCACATCTATGACTCCGATATAATGTTTGATAATTTGTCTTACTGACAGAGGGAGGAGTGCGATCGCGGGGTGCTCTACAGAATCTCCTGTCAAATGTGTGGGGAAGAATGAGTATGGTCATGGGCGAAACTTCAGTACCACTATGTGCGGGTCAGGGAACATTTACATGGCAAGTCGAATGACTCTGCGTCGGGTTGCCACAGGGTCCAAAATCACAACGAGACGACTTTGGGAGTCATTGAGAGATCGGCGCACGAAACACAAGTGTTCGCTCGGAAAATGGAAACGCTTTGGACCCATGTCAGAAATCCAGAAATGAATGCTTATCCATATAGCGGAGACTAACCGCGTATATGAGGCTAGCGTTCCAACCGAGACTCTGAATGCCATTCGTTCAAGGGCCTGCGATATTGTCACTTGCCGTTGGTTTATTGTCAAATTCGCCCTGTGGTTATTTAGAATTCGATGATTAATGTACTTTCTGCCCTGGTTTGATAGGAAAATTGAGAGAGTACAAAGTTATACTGGCAGGGTGAATATCGGTCGAGGAAATCCTCGACAGGGGGGTCGTACCTGTTGGGCTGGTCCATGGGGGGTCGTACTCTTGGGGTCAGTAACAGAAGTGGTATCGTGGTGCAGATAGGTAAGAGGGTATAGCGCAGCAGAAAATGAAAATATCTGAAAAAAACATGATATTAAATTTTCTTTGCAGGTTCAGTCGCTCCATTCCTCCACCTTCATGAGAAGGGCGTATTTGAAGGCAGTACAAAGAATGAAAGTGCATCCCCGCAAAGAAGACTGCCACATGTGCGCACGCGCTGCAAAGGCACCTCCTCTGCCTATCGCTCGCTCCTTCTCCCTTAATACCTCGCTGAGAATGACACTGTTGTTAGGGACCCTGTCGCAAAAACGACAACCGTGAAGGAAAAGCCCTGGGCAAATGAAGTTGTTCTTTAGGTTGTAGGAGTTTACGAAATGCGTTTACTACAATGCAGCTTCTGTCAACTGGTCATGATCATATGACACCTTCGAATCGATTCTGCAACTTCGAGTGAGGTCGGATGCATGGCCTATACTCAGACAAAATTCGATGATGACGATTGCCCCTTTTCCTATTGCTTATGTTGGGAGGATGTTTTCTAGACCCATTTCAAGCGTTGCCAACAATTACACTTGCAATGGTGAAGGAGGGAGCGGATTTTCAGGTGGCCGGATCCGTCCTCGATACATACTCGACGCAGATATCTTCTCAACTAGGAAATGTAGAAGAAAGCTAAGAAGACCATCAGAAAGCGCAAACCTTCCGCTTTCCAAAACTATCTTCACTTTTTCAGGATCTCACGTTTAAGAGAGATATTGCTCTTGAAGTGGCAAAAACTCGCGTGAAAATTTCAGCGTCCTCGACGTTTACTCGACGAAATTTGAGAGACCCTATCTTTCTGCATGGAAGGCTTTCAGAGCAATTTCAATACTTCTTGGAAACGCGAAATCCAGCTCTATCTAACCCTACCTCAAACTGCTTCAAAGGTTATGAAATGGAGGAATGCAACCTTTTCATCGAGGGTGTAGATTTCGACGGTTTTTTTCGGGATTTCAGCAAATCTGACCCAGTGACAATCGCGCCGCAGCTGCCGTTGAATCGGCCGTTGATTGATACACTCGGCTGTTTCGATATACTCAAGCAGGAATTAAGATTAAATCGCAACCCCGTGCCTTCAGGATTTCTGTGCATTTCTGAACGAACCTGACTTTGAGGTCACACAAAGTTAATGCCTCTTTCCTCGAGTCGATATTTCAGTAAATACACAAAAGTGTGCAGCGATGAAAGACAGTGTGCATATGACAAGATGAGGCGTCCATAACATTATTTTGCAGGATTTTTTTGATTAATTAATTGAATTAATTTGCTCTGTTTTAGGGGTCGTGCCAGGATCTCGATTTCGGGGGGGGGGTCGTACTTCTGCGACCACGTACTCGACACGATTTTCACCCTGAGCGGACAGACACGAATGCAAGCAGCGATTTCCACGTGCTGGCAACAAGGGGTTGCTCCCTGCAAGCAGACACACCCATCTCGAAGGCGTTCAACTCCCTTTCTAGCGGCTTTTCAAGGTGAGTTTTTTTGTGATACCTCATATGTTCTTGACTAGGGCTAATGCATCTTTTCACCCCAATAGTATCGAAGGCCCTGCTGGGGCTATTGCTTCAAAGGAACCCTTCGGGAAAATCGCGATTCTATTTCACCCATAATTCACTGGCTTGGACCCATCGTCACGATAAGAACGAAAAGAACAGAAAAATTGCATTTGTTTTGGTAAAAATTCGAAAAACCGAAAGGGCTGCTACGCGTTCAAAGTACCGCCGGACATCTGTCACAAATGCTGGCGACGGGGATGCTTCCACTTGGTTCTTGGAGTGCCTTCACTAGAAACTCTTTCTGGCCTTCTGCTTATTGCATTCACATCTCACACTTCTACTCCATCCTATTCTATCGATCGATTTGTCTCTACTCTCCAAAATCGCGCTTTAACCCGATTCTTTCATTGCGTCGCCTGATACGTAGCCGCCCCAAGGCGGACTTCTTTCCATGCCTCGCCTTTGGCTCCGCCCGAATTACCTTCGATGTCCATAGAGTGTAGTTTTTAGTTTGTTTCTCTTCGGAAACCGAATCTTCATGCGTGAAACTTTGTGTGCTGTTTCCAGTGATCACAACTGACACATTCATGTTAAGAAAGAATGCAAGAATTTTCCGCGAAGGATTCCTTTGAGGGTATCATTCCGAAGAATTCTTGCACTCTTTCCCGAGTCAGGGTTGTTTAGAGGGTGAATTAAGAGTCATAAGTTGTGCGTTAGGTAGACTCGGCAGGGTGTGAGCGCTCTGCTACCTGACGCAGCAGGAAACCGTTAAGAAGGTCAATTCCTCATAGCAGCCCACCATTTTATTCCTATTTCATAGAATGCGATAAATGGAGTAGGACAATATCTGAGTCTAAGAATGCTTGAAGAAAGCAAACGCAACTTACTTCGATCCGGAGTACACCTCCATATAAACACAGTCACCTGCTCGATGGTTCGGTTGACCCGGAGCCCAGTTCGTGTATTCTACCTTAAACCGGTGCTCATGTACTACTATTAAGACATATTCAGTTCAATTCAACACATGAGGTTCATCTTCCGAAGAGCGGTCGTCAGAGCGAAGAGTGCCAAAAGGGTTAGAACATATGCATTTTACTCAAAGGCTTCAACTATGAACTGCTAGTGGTTTCATTTAACACCACTTTGGTTTTCTTTGTATTTCAATTGTATTTGTATCGCACATGTTTTGTACTGGATAATGCATCATATAGAAAAATTAATATGCATGAGTAGCTCAAACCCAACTCAGGGAAGGGAGGAACTCTGGAAGAAATAGAACCTTCCGCGAACCACGAAGTCTCCTCCTCCCTTCTCCCTTGTGCTAGCCACCCACTACACAGATTGTTGATTTTTATTAAGGATTTTTCGGTGGAAATGTCTGCCCGTTAATATTTTTAGCACAACCACTACTATCGGCGAGACAATGTGCGCGCCTTGTTACCACGGCGTGCGGCGGCGCACTAGACCGCTCTGTACTGGTCATTCTTTTGATGGACTGTGCTCGTCTATTGCTGCCGTTATTCGCTAATTTGTCTATCTAACACTCCGAGCACGTGGATCCGAAAGGAAGTCGAGTACTCTTGTGGCAGAGTGCGCTTAAGGAAGAAAGTGCCACTTTCACAGGTGTATTGTTGCCGTTTTTTATTCTCATCTTTTCTGGTCAGTCGATCGATTGTTCTTTGGCGACACTCCTAGTGGCTGGGAGATTTGATATTTGATCTTTGATATTGATAGCCACCCCATTAGGTGTGATATTGATCCCGTTAGTAGGATGGTCAATGATACTCCACTGTTGCCTTGTAAAGTTCAGGATGGACTCAAAAGGAGGCGTTTGGAATTCGATTCTTCCCCAACGGACTTCGTTCGAGCCGCAGACCAACTCACCAAAGACGAAAGTATTCCACTTCATGTGCGGACAATTTTAGCTTTCCTGTTAGAGAGTAAAAAAGAATTGGAGCTAGTCAGTCGAAGGAATTGTGAGTTATCAAATAGAATTGATCTCATGTCCAAGGAAATTAAATCTCTCAATGAGGAGAATTCTGCTTTGCGTAAAGCTCTTGATAATCTCAAAAATTCTTCCTCAAACGTTCCTGTTTGTGATGAATCTCAATCTTTGCCTCGTAAGCCTCACTCTTTGACGGAATCGTCGTTAACATATGATGAAGTTGAGCGAAGAAGGTCTCTTGTAGTAATTGGTGTACCGGAAAGTCGTAGTCAAAAATGCTCTGATAAAGTTGCTCATGATCGTGTCTGCCTCCTTCAGTTATTCGATTATCTTGCTATCGATTGTGCTCCTATATCATTCTACCGCATGGGGCGACCAAGCCCTCATTTCAATAGGCTATTGAAGGTTGTATTGCCCAGTTCGTTTTTCACGAATTTAGTGCTGAGGCGGGCACCTCAACTCAAAT
Source organism: Ostertagia ostertagi (assembly GCA_036418205.1). NCBI lineage: Eukaryota > Metazoa > Nematoda > Chromadorea > Rhabditida > Trichostrongylidae > Ostertagia > Ostertagia ostertagi. The sequence continues at coordinate 9,206 of MU882967.1, forward strand.
ACTTCCCGTTTCAGAGGGGGGTCTTTATAAGACCTTCCCTCTCCAAAGAGGAACGGGAACGTATTCGGGCCCAGAGAGGTGCTCCCCTCAGCAAAAGAGTGAACGGTCAATCTGGCTACTCAGTTGGCCAGACTTTTGCTTCCAGTGATCACACGAATTGTACGCCTGCATTCAATCATAATGTGGATACCATGCATATTTCGCCTAATTCGGTTAGTTCATTGTCAGCGTCAAATGGTTAAATGTTCCTCGGATGTATGGTACTCAACTAAGGTGCGTTCTGGCTAATATCCGATCGATACCTAGGAACTTAAGCGAACTTCAGCACATGGTTCAGTTTGGTAACTACGGCATTATAGCTCTGACTGAGACATGGCTCTCAGAAGTAATTAGTAGTGAATCCCTATTCGGCCAACTTTGTACACAATTTGTTATTCTCAGATGCGATAGATGCAATAGACGTGGAGGAGGGGTTTCTTTAATTGTTAAAAGGATGTGCAATCCGCGGTTGATTTTCAGTGAGTCAGTTGTCGAAGCTTATGAAGTCATGTGTGTTGATTTGGATCTAGGCTATTCTAGAATTAGAATTGTACTAGTTTACCGATCTCCTTCGTGCGCATCTTCCGCTTTCGATCAGTTGTTAAAAGCTCTTGGAGATTTGGTAGCTGATAACAACAAATTCCTTGTAATTGGGGACTTCAACTTCCCGGATATTCTGTGGTCCCCTCATATGGACTCCAGACCCGCTAGCCTCAGTGCACGTCGATTCGTCGAGCTGTGTGAAAATCTTAATCTGCATCAGTTGGTCTCAAAGGGAACCCATGGCACCAACATTCTAGATCTTGTTCTAACCAACAGTGAAGGTCTTGTTAGGGACGTTGCTGTCAAAGCACCCATCGGAAATAGCGACCATGCCTCTGTCCATTTTTGGATTACGTCTCGAATGGAAGAGAGTTCAGGCATATCCATGAAGAGAAATTTTAAGAAGGCCAACTTCGATGACATTTTAGCTTATCTTAGCAACATTGACTGGTTTGGTTCATTGGCTACTGTGGAAACGGTCAATGAAAAATACGAGCTATTCTTATTTATTCTTCACCACACTATTCAGCTTTTTGTTCCTCTCGTAACGCATAAATCAAGACGGGTGGAACTACCCAGTCACATTGATAGACTAAACCGTAAAAAGAGTGTGGCATGGGAGAAAGCTAGGGCAAGTGATAGTCAGAACGATTGGGAGGATTATAAAAAAGCCACTTCTTCTTTTGAAAAAAGTTTAAACAAGTTTTACAGATACATAGAGAAAAAGATCATTTATTCCAAAAGTAAGAATAACTTTTACAGATTTCTCAATTCTAAGCTCAGAAAAAGGAAGGATGTTGGCTTTTTCCTCGACGATCAAGGTTGCCCAATAAATGACGATAAGGAAAAAGCTGATATTTTAGCAAAAATTTTTCAAAACGCTTACTCAAAAGACGATGACAGTGAAGTATCTAGCGCCAATCCTATTTTTCCTGTCATGAGCGACTCTGTTTGGTTTGATAGTAAGGAGATTTATAAGTTATTAAATAGTTGGCCTCAGTCTCATTCGGATACGCCGGATCATCTTCCTTTGGAATTCATTAAAAAGGTGGCGCATATTATCTCGGGACCACTTGCATTCATATTCAATTTAAGTTTTATGAGGGCAGAGGTGCCTGTGAGGTGGCGTGTTTCTTTTGTAACTCCTATCCCCAAGAAGGAACCCACCTCGTGTCCGCATAATTACAGACCGGTCAGTATAACTTCCACCTTCGCTAGGTTGTTCGAAAAAGTCTTAAAGCAAAGGATTCTTCATCACTTGGACGAATTCAGTATCATCTCTGATTGCCAGCATGGCTTTCAGAAAGGCAAATCTACTGTTACTGCAATGCTGCAGTCTCTTAATGACTGGACAGCATACCTAGACAATGGTCAAGGAGCAGATGTTGTTTACCTGGACTTCGCAAAGGCATTTGACAGGGTCTCCCATACTAAACTTATCTATAAGCTGGCACTAGTAGGCATTCATCCTCGTATTGTGGCTTGGGTTAAAGCCTTCCTCAGTGATCGATCCTTTGTTGTTCGCGTCAATGGTATCTTTTCCGAAACTGCGCCTGTGCTCAGCGGTGTACCGCAGGGTTGTGTTTTGTCCCCCATTCTCTTTAATATCTTCACATACGAACTGCCGGAGTTAGCTGGCTCGCGGGGAGTTAAATGCGTTGCATTTGCGGACGATTTCAAGCTCTACTATCCAGTCTCCTCTAGTTCTGACAAAGAATTACTTCAGAATGCTATCAATGATATCAACTGTTGGGCAGCGCAATGGAACCTGCCCATTTCCCAAGAAAAAACCAAAGTTCTACATTTAGGTAAAGTTGTTGTTGATCCCTCATATTCAATCGGTGACGTACAGTTAGAGGTGGTGAATGAAATCAGAGACTTGGGTTTTCTAATCCGTAGCGATCTGAGCTTCGATGAACACTGTTCTAGGATAGCCTCCAAAGCAACAGCTCTCACATTCAACCTGTTCAGAGCTTTGACAACTAAGGACTCTCATGTGCTCCTCAGAGCTTACGCAACCTACGTTAGACCTCTATTAGAATATGGGACCGTCATATTTAATCCGCACAAAGTGAAAGTTATCAACACGTTGGAGAGGGTTCAAAATACTTTTACTCGAAAACTTTTCCTGAGAGTGATCGGTTTCAAATATGATCAGATCCCTTCTGGAGTAACACGGAATGCTAATCTCAATCTTGAAACTTTAGCGCTCAGAAGGAGGAAATTTGATTTGATAACGCTCTTCAAGATTTTTCATGGTCATTCTGGGTTCAAGCCCCATAATTTGCTATTCGTTAGGGAATCGAGAACTAGGGGATGCCCTACAAAATTTTCAATTGCCAGGGCTAAACGCAACGTCAGACGCCACTTTTTTGTTAACAGAACTAGCTCGGAGTTTACTAGGCTGCTTAGACTAGGTATTTCAACGGACAAACTAAGTTCATTCAAGAAAGCCTTAGAAAAGTACCTTGCATCCTAACACTCTTTGTTATGTCCTCCGTTTTTTTTTTTCTTTTCTTTCACTCTTGTAGCTCCTAGTTAACTATAGATAGCCTAGGAACTGTTCCTCTTGTTTGTTACCTCTGGGTTTTTATGCTTTTCGTTTTATGCTTTTCGTTATTTAGCATGGGTGCTAACCTGTGCAATAAACAATTACAATTACAATTACAATCTGCTCCAAAATACTTGTGAGGAAGAACTTTCAACGCCTTCTTATTGCGCCTAGCGGCACTATTTATTTTTTTTAAATATAATTTATTCTTATAATTTTACTCTTTACTATTCCATGCGCATGCAGGGACACCCCACAAAGTCTTCAACAAGCACACATTTGCTCATATTCAGTATCCTTGGAAATCTGAGTCCTTGAAAAGTCGACTTCCTTCTTTGTTATCAGCTAGCGAACAGGTACAACTTTTACCAAAAAAAAAACGTCCGGATTCAATTCATTTTTTGCTACAAATTAGAGATCTGTGTTTTTTGAGGCCCTTTTCGATGATGTTAGTTGGCTGATGGAAGAAGTCCCTGCTGGAAAGCTGGAAGCAGTCAGGAAAGGATTGTTATAAAGGACTCTCAACGATATAGGATGCAATTCCTCTAGCACTATCATTGTTAAAGAATTAGTCTCATTTTTCAAAACTGAAAAAAGGGCGGTCACACACGTGTAGACATAAAGAAGGCCAAAAGGGAACGGTTGCCAGAGTGTTACAGAAAAAGGACCAGCCCACAGGCCATTGCAGAAGATGTTAAGATGTAATTCTGATGAGTCGATTTCGGCGCAGGTGGAAAGAAATGCAAATAGGTGGGTGTAACGCCGAGAATTTCAAAATTTCCATCGAGGGCAAGGCTAGCGTCTTCTCCTAGCCCCAATCATAAGTGTGAGGCTTGTAAATGGTATAATCCGAACCCTTTTATTTCGCATCCTAAAACATGTCCTCTATAGGGGAGGGGCCAAAAGACTCACTTCGCCCAGAGCACACATCAACAAACTTTTCGTCACGCAGAGTAGCACTGCTGATGGAAATTTACAGCAAAATATTCTTTAGATGTGATCATAAGCAGTAAGCAAACCCTCTTTCCCGAGGTAAGCAAACCAGCCCTTTTGGCGTTTCGGCTGGGACCGTATGCTGAATGTTGGGGAGGGGATGGGGTCCCCAACGGTCGACGGTTTACTTCAACTCGGTTGGTACGATAGGAGAGTACTGACGCAAGTGGTGCAGCTGGTCCAGCAGCTCCGCCAGAAGGGCTGGTTTGCTCACCCCAGGACTAAGCCTTGGAGGGGACGGACCCGTCCTCTCTTTAAGGCTTAGTTCTGAGGTAAGCACCAAATTGTGGCGGTTCTAAGGACCGAGTTGAAGTGGTCCGTCCACCGTCGGGACTCCATCCCCTCCCCAACATTCAGCATACGGTCCCAGCCGAAGCGCCAAAAGGGCTGGTTTGCTTACGTCCCTTTCACTGCCCTCACCGTCCTAGAGTACGACGTCATCCTACTATCACTGTAGCGCTCATGGAGGCCTACCGTTATGGCTACAGCCTGAAGCTGCTAAATGATTTCATCGAGTGGTAGACTGATGGACAGCTCCCTAGAAACACTGGCTCTAGCTATGCAAGACCTCTCCGGACCATCCTTCAGATAGCGTCGTAACGATCCACGATCCGTCGAAGATCTCGTTGAGCTCGAATCGTGCACCATGTATCCGTGAAAAAATCTTTTGATGCCGTCAGTGCAGAAGGCTGTTGCCTTCAATAGCCATTTGTGAACATTCACTTAGAATATAGGAAAGTTGACTAGTCGGTAGAATAAGGAGGAAGAGTGACGCATTTTATTGTCCCCCCCCCCCCACCCCTATAGACACGAGGGCATGGGCGTGTATTGTTTTGGGAGTGACGTGTGTGGATCGCGAGCAAGAGGTGACGCATATTTCTCATTTTGCCCAACATTTTAGATGAAGGCACCCTTTACGACTGCAGGATATGGGTGATTGGGCACCTAAATGCTGCTATCTGGTCCATAGCAAGCATTAAAACACATGAACCGCCGATGTCCCCTGAATGAGGCGCTTTTTTGCTGTTCATTTCGAGCAATGGATGAGCATAGGATATTGAGACATGGAGAATGAATGAGTGATCAGACAACAAAAATAGGATAGAGTGGAGAGACGAGCGAAGGCAGAAACCGCTCAAGACGTAGGTCGCATGAAAGAGTGCGGCTTACAAAGTTTAGGGGTCCAGGGGTCTTGCACAACAAAACTCTAGCACCTTTGCGTACCTTTCTCTTCTAAACCTACCACCGTGCAGCTAACGAGACCACATTACTCACAAAAACGTTTTCCTAATTTTACCACTCGGGAGTTTCCATTAGGGTTGTGATTGTGCAGCTTAAAGGCAAAGGTCGGGCTCAGGCACGCTAGAGAAGTAATTCCCGTGCCTGGAGGTTGTATGTGGGTAGCTGCACACATTGCAGCAACTTCCCACCTTGAAAAACCCCGTTAAGGCCCCGGGCGTTCGGTTTCAATCCAGGGCCGCCTGGTCAATCCAGGACCGCCCACCTCCGGAAGTGGTGCGTGGCTGGCATAACGTGTGAAATCAGCTAGGTTGATTGCCGTATCAACCGATAGAACGACTGACATCTCCAGAAACTTGTTTGTACGTGCCTCTTTCCCCAAGCCAGGATAGATAGGATAGAGTGGAGAGGCGAGCGAAAGCAGAAACCGCTCAAGACGTAGGTCGCATGAAAGAGTGCGGCTTACACAAAGCTTCACTGCTAGTGGGAAAGAGGGTTTGGTTAACGGTCTTGTCGACGGTTTTTCTCAGTTTTCTTCTCCACTGCTGTTCCATCTATTGGGGCGCATCTCTATCTGTTATACAATCGCCATAATCCCCCCCTATTGAGCCTGAATTTGCATTTGAGTGAAATAGACGTCAGCCACAAAAAAAGACAAGCGTCAAAAATGATTGGAAGTATGGAACCCACTTTTCTGGAAGTCGGAGAAATGTGACAATCTGCGAACTGCGACTGCGCGGGATTAACGCAAGGGAGAAGAAGGAGAAGGACAGACTGACTGCGACAAAAAGCGACAAGGCAAACAACAAACACATGAGAGATGGAAGAGGACAATCGCGACGCAGACACACCGCTAAGTAAATTCGGCTAACCAGATTGCGTGTCTGGCTTGTCGCGCGCGACAAAGCCAAGACCAGCATCTGGGTTCAGCGACGGCCTCAGCGCGTAGGCCGAATTTTCAAGAACTTTGCTAATCGGCGAATTCGATTCACGAACGTCTGACACCGCCGCAAATGTGCAATTGGATGTGCTAATGGTAACATTCTCTTTCAACTTGACGCTAATCGGTTTACATTACGGCCGCTGCAACTGTCTCGACTGGCTCCTGTCGGGGTGCCCAAACTCTTGCATGACCGATAGCGCATATAATTTAACACGTTGACGACATCGCGCGTTTTGGGTTTTGCACCGCGTGGGACCAGAGCGATTTTGCGAGCGCTGCCGCCGCACACCAAATCCATGGATTTTGAGCTGTAAATACGCAATACTTAGATGCGATGAATTGTTTCAAATAATGTTCGATCTGTCTAACTTATCGGGAGTTACAGTAATGGAAGTTCGACCGAAATGACGTGTTAAGGCCATGAAAAGGCAAATTTTACTTACTTTCCCTTTAGTGGTTCCAAAATTAATTTGGACGTGGTTGTTTTAGTAAAAAAACATATTTTGCCACACGACTAGTTTTGTATTCACTTCTATTATTCTTTTTATTCACATGTTCGCGTTAATGAGAAGAAAATGAGGAATGAATTGAACGGATATTTTCGTCAGGTCTGGAAAACCTCTGCCCAAACTTAAGAATAATTGGTCATTCTGTAAGCCACGTGGTTCTTGGTTATGTTGATGTATGACCTATAAAATGAACACAAAAAACCTAGGAAGAAATCGAGCATGTGCGCAAAAAATAAATGTAACTGGTGTGGCATACATAGTTGCCACAATGTCCATGGAGGTGCAAAAGTGGCGGCATACATAGTTGCCGCGCTGTCGTCAAGGTTAAACCACATCACAAAGATCCAAGTAAACGCCTTCGACTCATTGTCGCGTATTTTCAAGCCGCAAAACGGCACATCTCACACCTTTGTCATGACTTTGTCCTATCCATGCTCTTGCAAAGATCTTTATTCCATGGAGGGCCACCGTATTTCGGTTTCTGCGCATATGTTTGCTTTATTCTCATCAATTATAAAGAGTCTAAAAAGTATAACTACATATATCTCGGGAACGCAAGAGGAATTTTGAATTTATTAAGCAAAGCGGTCCAGTGATAATGTGTAATCGATTAGGGTGAAGACGTGCAGGGACAGGAAGAAAATAAGAAAGAAATAAAATGGCAAACACAAGCCATTTCTCGGCCTCTGTAATTTCTGACCTACAGTGAGGTCAGAAAGGTGGAGGTAGTAATGCTCAGTGTACTCAAATTCAAGTTCTAGTGGTGGTCTCTCTCACTCCTTGGCGACAGACATCAAGGTGAGCTGGTAGCACTCTTCGCATTGACCGATACCGACTGAGGGTTTTCTAGTCTATTGGAGTTGTCTTCAGGATTGTTAGAAGCTTCGAGGGATCGATCTCAATGTTCTCGACTTTTTCAGGCTCTGAAGAAGGCGAAGAAAGCCGAAACGTCAGCCTTGTTAAGTACTACAATCTTGGAGAGGCTTCAATAAATTATAAGACTGAATCTTCAATGCCAAGATTTAAAAAAGTGGACTATGTTTGAATAGTCAAAGAATATTGAAATTTATCTTGCTTGCATTGAACTTTGGAAAAAATCGGTAATTCCCACCAACCGATTCTCCCATGCTTGATTATGCGGAATGAGGTAAAAGTGAATAAAGATGAAACTGACCGTTCTGTTCCTTGCTGTAGCGTATATTGTAGGAAGGAACAGTAATAATAATATCAGCATTGCCTGAAATTACTCGTAGATGTATAGTGACAATGAGGTGTAGCTGACAATCATAAAACACGGGAAAATGACGACACGGGAGAAAACCGAGTTGCGATACTCTTTCAAGCGGAAAAGATGTAAGGTAAAACATTTGATACTTATTGTTCAAGCGGCGCTAAACGATAGTAAATTGAACTTATTTGACATAAATTTTGCTGAAAAGTGTCATCTTTGCTAGTTTCGACAATGATCTACAGCGTTTGACGGTCCCCTGCAATTGCTTATGACTGATTTGTTGTCTACACGCGTTGGGAGTGGGCCGCTCAAACTTGCGCCTTAGGCCGATGTCAGACTTTGCGAATCGCGCGATTCGCTAGCGTCTGCGGTCGCGTCGCGGCCAGTGAATCACTCAATTGGCTGGTACCGCAACGCGACCGCGGACGCTAGCGAATCGCGCGATAACTTAATACACGAAATATACGAAGTTATACGAAGTTTACACGAAGT
>MU882969.1:0-20197 GCA_036418205.1 Ostertagia ostertagi
CGAAAGCTCTGAACGAAAGGAATGAAGGACTTCGTGTCCCTCGAGCGAGGAGGGTCCACTGGACAACTCTTGCACGCGACAGGGACGAATGGAGACGTTGCTGGCGCCCGCTCGAGCAATTCGATGATCAACGGGACGACAGGTGATACAGGTGATGCTATCTCCCCAAAAGAATTGGGGAACGAAAGTCCTTTGAATTTTCTCTCTCTTCCCATCTGGGATTGCCCTGATAAAGGACCTACATTTAATGTATGTATGTAGGTAAAAGTAAACATGCACTGAAAATGAAGAAACTATATCGTTCAAAACAAATAAATTTAAAGGAAACTTTGGATCGAGCTTCGGGGAAGCATAGCATACGGCCCCTGACGGGCGTTTCTATGGATTTGACGTGGCGGCCGCTGCACTCGATCGAAGTCGTGTGGATAAGCTGTTTCTAACATACTTTACTGGATATCAGCAAAGCATGCTGGAAGCAGCTTATCCGCGCAACTTCTATCAAGTGCGGCGGCTGCCACGTCAAATCCATAGACACGCCTGAATCAGACTTCGAGATATAGCTGGAAAACCGCGCATAACATCTTTTTTTGAAAAAAAAAAGATTCGGACGCGGGGAAGACTCCAGAAAAATTTCCCAGAGGAATGGATGTGAGAAGTTTTCATTTTCTCAAAGTTTCTGCCTACTCCCAGGCTCAATTCTAGAGGGTGGTCCCACATCTTGCGATAGCGCCACGGTTTTTTTAAGAGGGGGATCGCGACGCATTAGCCCATTCCGGCACCAGTAGTTCAAATCTTGGCAGGTTGAGTGAGGTGAACCATTTGCTGTTACATGAAGGGAGCAAACGGATGTGGTTCACTAGGACAGAAAGCGAATTTCCGCATTTTGCACGCGAAACTTTTTTCGCTGCAGGAACCCCAGGTCCACCCATGATCAGCGGTGGACCTGAGGTTCCTGCAGCGAAAAAAGTTTCGCGCTGCGAAAAGCGGAAAATTTGCTTCCTGCCTAGGGAGCCAGACCCGAGCTAAAACTATGACGTGGGAAAAAACACTTGAGTCTGAACTAATTACCGTTCCCTAACTTTAGTTTATTCGTTCCGATTCGGGCTATCCAGCTTATACTATCTGGCATAAAGGAGCGCATACTGCGTTCACTGTGGTGATCACTAAAAGACGCGGATCATACATCAAAGTCTATGAGTCTTGTTGTTGCGAATTCACGTGAATGTCTCATGCAAGGAGGCGGGTATTTACGGCGTTAGTTGAGCACGACCACTACTCGGCGTAATAGTGCCGGCTGCCGTCTAAAAAAGAGGTGGGTGACGTCAACTTCTCGTTTATATTCCTTTTTTTATAGCGACCAACATCATTTTGCTTTCGGTGCAAAGTTCTTACAGAGTGTAGTATAAGTAGATAAAGTAAATTGACAAAAACTTCTATTTCTTGCTCCACATTGTCTCAAAATAGTTTTCTTCTTCAAGGAACCTAAATTCTTTGAAAAGTATTCCGTCAGTGCCGATGATTTACTTCCTTACCGTTGTTTTTAACCATTTTCCTGAACAGATCAAAGATTACTCTCTGCCGTGCGGTGGCGCTTCAGAGTGACGCTCGTATCAGTTGGTGAGGTTCGAGGCGTGTCGCCAGAAGTTCGTGGCAATTTCTGACTTTTTAACTACCATTATCTTCACAACAACAATGTCCGTCATCAACAAGTTCTGATGTGCTAATATTTTATTGGATAATAGCATATATCACACTCGGGTGCTGAAGGGACGCGAACAGATTCGAAGTTCTGGGCTTTTGCAAAATGCTGTTGAGCAATAAGAATAAATGCGGTTTGGAATGGACTGGATAGTAAATCACCTAAAGGAATTCTCCGCTAAACTTTACAATCTCGGGTGCTTTCATCTTTTGATACATCCGCCTTTGTGCTGTGTGAAGCAGACAAAAGTTGTTCGGTTCTAGGGAAAGTTATTTGTTTTTCTCACCAGTCTTTGCCGTTGTTTACTGCATACATGGCTGGTTACAGTGCTGTAGTGGGGGAGTACGCAGGGTTGACTTGCACTCTTCTGTTAGATCGAGCAACCTAATCTTGCGGATTTGTTAATTTTTCACCTTCTTCTGATCGGTCCTGGTATCTGTCTTTTTGCATATGCTTTGAAGTGAACCGTTTTCTTATCAACGAACGAACGCCGTTGTTTCGTCAGCTCGTGTGAACAGACAGACTAGTGAAGATGTAGACTGCACTCGTTTCGCACTCCTGTATCACTACTGGCCTTTTCATGAAAAATGATTTCGATCAGGCTTCAAAATTTGCGTGGTAGCGAAGAACCCGGTTGCTTGGTGTGTTATGGCCCTCCTTGAAGGATGGTTGGCTCTAAATGAAGGAGTGGCAGCTGGTCCTAAACATTGGCGGCCCTAATTGGGTTCCCAGGCCGTAGCTCACTGTGGGAGTTGATCGAACCAATCTGTTAGTTCACGACAGGCGATTAAAGGAAAATGTACCGCAAAGCAAAATGTCACCTCAATTTTGATACGCACAGTAGATCCCAGGTAGACCTTGTCCCAGTAGAAGACCAAAGAACGTGACGAACATCGCTCTTCCTTCTTTGTTTCAATCCCAGACACGACTAGTGTGGGCAAGATTGGGCACTAATTTACTTCAAGTACGAGCTTACGTGCCTACTGTTAACGCTCTCAACATGCCTATCAGTAGTTGTTGGTGAGATATCCTGCAATTGCGCATTTTTCTGGAATAAATGAATAGTTCGATTTATGGCAAATAAAAACCGACATTGCTGCCAGGTTTGGCGTGTGCCTCGCTTATTGGTTGCTCAGCCCTTTCAAATTCAACTATAACTATGGTGGTGCTCAGTCTTTTCGTTCATTTTCATTCTTTTCTTTCATTTGTTTCTATCCTTCCTTCGACTCCGTTTTTTCCCTCATCGTGTATCGTCTTCATACTAGTTTATACTTCAATTATTTCCTCATTCGTGAGGATGGGAAGAGCCTCTTGAGAGCTAATCTCCTGCCAATCTCCTCCATTCCCCATGCTCATCGAATTTTTCTCGCCCGCAATACTCACCTCTGTTGCGTGGCAGAACATTCCAGTGCATTGTACTCGCTTGAGGGATGCTAAGCACTTCTTTCGTGCACAGCTTTTATGAGAGCGTCTTGTCTAAACCGACAGCTGTCCTGGTGTTCCCTTGACGTTCCAAAGCACCCATCCGATAGCCGCTCTGGTCCAACGGTCATCGCAAAATCGCATGACGTGTCCGGCCCACCTTATCTTCGATTCCTTGGCGAAAACGGCAGCGTCCCTGATCTTCGATCGTTGGCGTAGTTCGGCACTCCGGATTCCCCTCTGCACTTGCGTGTATAGGGTTACTCCTAGCATCGTCCTCTCGACAGCGCGTTGGATAACACGACCGTATGCTCATCCTGTCTGTGCAGAGTACAGCTCTGAGGCTTACGAGGCACATTCAGCGCATGATTGAGGTGAACTGGTCCTTTACGCGAGTAAGATAGAGCTGCCTATAAAAGTTGAAATGTGCCCTGTTCGCAGCTCGAAACTGCGCGACATGGGCACAAAGGCCTTCACTTTTGTTTTCAAACGGCATTGTTCGCCTTGAAACGCTGTATGCGGCAGGGTGTGTGCGTCTCCCTTGTCTCCAGTGCTCCCTTATCTCCGATGCTGCTCTCCTCACTCCACGCACAGTCTCTCTTCAATATCATGATCTAGTAATAGGAGGCCTCTTCTTTCAGTGTTTTTGGCGGTTTCTTTTCATTCCTTTCTCCACTTGCTGTTCACTTTGATCCTCTGCTTTCATTTCAAGCGGAACAACTACACAAAGTCGTCGTGAAATATGCCTTCTAGAGCCGGTAGGACGCCAAAATCCAAAGTGAAGGATCCCGTCAGTTTTTCGACAAGGTTGCGTTGCGCCTCGCTCTCGCTTACGTTTTTGTTTAATCCTAGTTCTCTCCGAGGTGTGTTCGACCGCAAACACTACAGCCTCCCAAATAGGGCTAATGTGACCCACCTCCCCTCCCTCCACCCTTTAGGGCCCCTCTAAGTTCTGCTCCCATTCCCTTCCCACCCCAACCGGAACCATGCCTGACTTTACCGAAAATTCGTCGAGATCAGGGATCAGGGGAGGGGAATACTGCTTTTGTATTCTCCACCAAGTAAAAACAGCGCGGAAACTTCGTAAAATTATAAAAAATTGCAACAAATTTTGTATTTCCAAAAATTTTCTGAAATCTCGTCAAGACATCCCTACAGTCATACACCATACTGCCGATTCGTCCAGGATTTGCGATTGACGGTTTCAGAAGGACGGATCGCTTAGCGATGTTCGGCGCCACCAGCTCTAAATTCTCGCGCCCGTCCCTCGCAGGCGAGCGACCGGGTAGAATTTACACCGCCGACCACCGATACACCCGACGCCGCTCGGGTAAATCTCCCGTCGCTCGCATTTGAGCGATCCGTCGCAGCGCAAGCGATCCATCGATTCCGAGCTGATGGCGCCGAATTATCGGTGGTCGGCGGTGTAAATCTCCCGTCGCTCGCAGCGACGGATCGCTCAATTGGTGCAAAATCGCTCCAATCGCAAAGTCTGACATCGGCCACTACATTCTCCTACGCCCTCACAGAGTACACTGACAGTTTCATCTAACACCCTTTCTCCCAGAGCTAAATATGACCCTCATATCGACTCTTTTTCAATTCTTATTTCATTTTCAATAGGCTTTAGACATGTGGCGTGAGGTTGGTAGCAAATTGTGCACTTGAACCGTGTACATTCCATCTGAAACTTGGCGTGTGGTGAGACTAAACTACTATAATCTATTTAAACTCAGATTTAATCTATCTAGAAAAGATACCATTTTGGAATTAAAGCTTTTTCGTATATAGTTGTAAGTTGTAGAAGATGTGATATAGATTGAACGATAACACTCCCTGTAAGTTCCAAGAGGCTATGAATACTTTGGTATATGTGAAAAGTACGCTTTTCCCGTGGTCGGCAAATTTTGCGAAGGATCTCTTTGCGCTTGTATTGTTTGCGATAAATGGTAAATATCAAATATTTTGTCATATCTTTCACTGTTAGTACACCCCTGATATGGATCATGTACCGTCATTGTTCCTCATTCATCAACGTGTTGAAGTTGTCAGTCGGTGTTGTTGAGTGTGCTTTTTTCAGCCGGTGTTGTTGAGTGTGGTTTTTATTTCGCTAATATTTCGAACGCTCTTTCTTGTGGCTTGATGGCTTTTTTTTTCAGTAAACGCAATGTTAAAGTTGTTCCAAAGATCTCTTGAGAGGAGGCCCCTTCTCACACAAGTCATAGCCACAGGTATGATTTTGCTTTAACTGTTATTTATTTTTAGACCCTATCGCATATATGGGGTTTTCGTAAACGCCTGACCACGTTTCGTTAACTTGTCGAAGCGTGTACATGTTCATGTAGTATTGGTATGAATCCAGACAGAAGAGCGAATGCTCCAGCTAGTTCTAAGGCTGAGATTCTCAAAGGAAAGGGATGGGAACAGCGGGGATTTTAAGGCGCTATCGTACAGTCCATTTCTCGAACTATTAGGCGTGGCCATGGATTGACGTCGGCCGCCGCATTTGATAGATGTTGGACGGATAAACTGCTTCCAACATGCTTTGCTGATATCTAGCGGAGTATGTTAGAAGCAGCGGTGCTAGCGTAGTTGAGGGGGTCATGCGGCGCGGCGTTTCCAAGGCTCAGTCCTGAGGGGCCCTTTTCCATGCCGCTGCGATGTAGTATCGAAAAAAAGGGGAGCACAGGCGAAGCAGACGGCCGCACAACCGCGTGACCCCCCCCTCAACTGCGCTAGATCGAACAGCTTCTCCATGACTTTTGAGTTTTGAAAACCTCGGTGCATGACCAAGTTCCCTTTAGCAGTAGTACACAGTTTTTTGAAAATGCGGCAGGGCGCCTGCTGACCTTGTAGTTTGATTCGAGCGGGGTTCCTCAAGTATTCCCTCTGTCTACGTACACCTTACATTGAAAGGAGTAGTTTTCCATGGTTAGTTTCACGCAGATTTTGCTCAATACTCTTGAAGGCGTTGGTGGCCCAACCACAAATCCAGCTTGCAGTGGTCTTTTCGACCAATGACGTTCAATCACCTCACCAAACCTGCTGCCCCCCGCCATAAAAGCCTGTTCACTGACTCAAAGTCTAAACTTCGATTTTTTTCTAAAAATTTAATTTTTTTTTGTAGGAGCAATTTGCGGAGCAGGAGATACTTGCTGCCAACTTGCATTAGAACGGAGAACTTGGGAGACGTACGATGTTTTACAGAACTGGCAGATTTTTCGTGTTAGGGATCCTTTTTCATTGTAAGTCTTATGGAACAAACCACTCTTTTCTGGTGTCTTCTTGCTGTCATAGGGTATTTTTTTTAAGTTTTCTAATTTTGACTGAAAAAATTGATTTAGACTCCGGCATTAAATAGGTGGTTCAAAGTACTGGAAAAAGTGAACGGCAATCCCAAGCTTGATCCCAAGCGCATGTTACTCAGACGCAGGTTTGTTAACCATTCTCACTTATTTCGGGCTTCAGCCGTGGACGAAAAAAGAGGTTTTTCAGTTCGCATTTGCCCCATTCTTTAATGGTGTGATTTTATTCAATCTGCGATTACTGGAAGGTTTGGGAATTGAGAAATCGTGGAACAAAATGAAGGAAGATTGGTGGACTATCTATTCGAACAGTTTGAAGGTATTTTTTCGGGTCTCACTACCTAAGGTGGAAGTAATGTCATCCTTCATTTTTATCTTTCAGGTTTGGCCGGCGGTTCAACTCGCAAATTTCTACCTAGTTCCGTTGAATATGCGTGTTATTGTCGTTCAACTAGTGGCACTTTTCTGGAACACCTATCTCTCATACAAGACACAAAAACTTATCGAGCCGGACGAGCAACCCTCAATGTAACTTTTTTCGATGTGTAATGTGATTTGCTTGCAATTTCATTATTTCTAAACAAGTCACTCTTTTTAATTTACTCTTCGCCGCAGGCGAGCCGGCTCCACGCGATAGAGACTATGCCTGCATTCGTTGTTCCAAGACAGGCTTCGGACTGCGCGCCTAATCTCCATAATGTCTTGTGATCTCATTGTTTATATCAATAATTGGACTAGATCTCAAACTAAATTTCATGATAAGGAGTCTGTTTGAAACAAGTCAAGGTGTCATGACATAATTCAGGGATTAAAGATATTAGGTTACGAAATTTTGAAGTATATTGTGCTTTCATTCCGTTCACGGCGGTCGCAAGGAGATTTGGTGAAAATGAAGGGTCAGAAAGGTGGCAACCATTTTCGCTATAGAATAATACGACAAGGGTAACAAGTGCGACGTAGCGGTGGTAGGCCTAAGTGAAGGATATGATGATTATGTTTGATAAGATATGAGTGCTTTCCGCAGCTCCACTCGATTAGATATGAGTGCTCCCCCCAAACTTCAGTGTCACCTCTGATTTTTTCAAAATCAAAAATTAATAAACAAGCGGAAGCGAAAAATTCAGTCTCTGTAACAGAATGGAATCTACGGTCCAGAAATTCGTTTCAATCCTTTTTAATTTTTCTAGAACACAACTTGTTATTTTTTATTGATTAGGATAACTCATTTGACATATTGTATAAAGATTTTCAACGATTGAAATGGTTAGCCGCCATGGGTTTGGTCGTCCCACATTTCAATTCCTTTGTGATTGCCATCATTTTTTGTTCCGCATTCTTCTGTCATTATTTAGCAGCTTTGGGGTAGGCCCTGTGTAGAGGGCTCTAGCTCCGGCTCTTCCCCACGTAACTTCCATATCTCGTTTTCTAGGGAGCTCAACTTCTTGTCATAAAGTGCACATTTTCTCTTTTGGGAAATCCATTTTCTACCAACTGCCTTCAATGTTTTGCTGTACCATGTCAACGACTGTCACCTTTTCATGTACTTTTTTTGAAGGGTAGAATATACCTAAATAAAGAAGCTCCCGAGTTCTGAAATCATAGTGATGTGAGTGAGGCATACTTTTGAGAGCTATATTATCACAGAAAAAACCTGGGTTCCGTGAAATCT
Organism: Ostertagia ostertagi; assembly: GCA_036418205.1. Taxonomy (NCBI): domain Eukaryota; kingdom Metazoa; phylum Nematoda; class Chromadorea; order Rhabditida; family Trichostrongylidae; genus Ostertagia; species Ostertagia ostertagi. The sequence goes on from MU882969.1 coordinate 8,096, forward strand.
TGGAATTATGAAATAGTCGAAGACGGATGAAGTGGAAATAATGTAGTAGCATGTTGTTTATTGAGTCTTCCTAATCAGGTGCGTGTCTCATAAAGGCTTTTGAGGACCGTGGATGTGGCTTCTTGCTAGCACCCAGTAAACCATTTTACTTACCCATACCATTGGAACTCGTGACAAATTTCCAAGTATTTGGTCAGCCCGACACATTTTTGCTGTGTGCTAAATATTTCTAGTGCTGGTGCCAAGAAAACCGTTGCCCTGAGCACTGTTATTGATAGCACTGGTTAGGGTAGTCTAGTGTTTGTGAAAGCAAAACCGACAGTTTGAGTAAGGCTACCAGATTTAGAAACCATCTAGCTTCCATTATATCATTTGTCTACGGTAACTCTGATGTGGCTAATGCCGTAACCACCACCGGTTTATGCTAATAGACTGCGGTTTTTTTTTCCAAATATTCTGTGTTCGGGAGGATTGGAGAATTTGCAAAAAAGATACGACGCCTGCGGATTGAATGAGCGTAGTAAGGGGAGCATATTGAGTCCATATTGAACCAAGCACCGTTCACATGATAGCCTGTTGTAGATTTACAGTTCCCATCAATTCATTTGATTTGGTAGTTAATTAAGAATAGTTCTGTGTTTATGAAACATAATAATTACGAATCGTCCTTTTCAGAACAAATCCCCTGAGGCCAGCCGTCAAAAAAGTAGAAGCTCAGTTGTCTCGCGCTTTATGTGACGATTCTGGGCGTTGATGTCGTTGCAAGTATGTGCTGGTGAGTTAGCAGCTTCGTTTACTTGTTTCTGTTGTAGTGAGTTTTTGCAAGTTTTTTTTTGAGCGATTATCCATCGCTCTGCAAAAGTGCACGCGATTGTCCATTGCTCGGCACAATCTCTCTGACGGGCACCAAAGTTTTGCCATGGCAAAAGCCTCAGTCGTAGTCAAGTGTCTTGGCTCATTCAAGCCATGTCACGCTGTCTGTTTGCCTCTTCTCCTAACTTGTGCAATATCATCTCTAAGGTCTTTAACAAATTTTTTTACAGAATTTGTTATCGAAATTTTCCATTGCAGGTTGGAGCTTATCAATGTTTGGAAGAAGACATTGAACATCTAGTTCCTTAGATCTGTAGGTTGTAAATACAGTGAGTTAACTTGAATTTAGTAAATTTGTTTTGGTAGTAATCATTGTACATAATTAATTCTGTACAGTATTGAAATGGATGAAAGGGGCATTATTCTTTCGATTCTAAATCGTTACCCTTATCATTGTGATTAATGTACATTTTCTTCTAGTAGTTTCCCACACGGGCACTCAAATGTTTTTTGTTCACCTGTTTCTGCTCGAATGAGATGTACTCACATGGATTTAGATAATAAATGTTTTATGTCAACAGTCTTCGCGGCTGTTTTTTTTTCACTGCAGACAGATTACTGGTGAATTACTCAAAACAAATATGGAATTTTTGGAATGTTTAAAAACAGCACTCAGAGCTCACCATCAGCTGCGACGAGGGCACAGCCTAAGTCACATCGGAGAGCAGGGTCAACCGTGTGTTTGCACTATTCGAAGGAGGGAGTCGCATTTGTGGTTATTTTTGGGAAAAGGAGTCGCGTTCAGGTGGTGATGGAGTGGGATTAAGTAATTTGTCGAGTGGAGGTGGAGGGGTGGAGGGCGGTTTGTTTGGGGTTTTGAAGATTAATGTGGGAGGTAGGTGGGAGGCGAGACATTATCTGTTCATAACACAGTAAGTTCTCCCCCCCCCTCGAGGGGGTGTGAAATTTCTGAAATGTGCGAACGTCACGGTGAGCGCAAGACGCTGGGAAACTAGTGGCGTCGTCGTTGACGACTCACGGGTACTTTTGATAGCTGTCGCAAAGTCGTCTCCGTACACAATTCGCTGCGAGTCGGCGCGACAAATTCAAACCAGCGGAAGCACATTGCCTGCCGATCAATTGTCAGTGTTCTCCAATTTCCACATCATTTGTGCTTGATGGTGGTGGTTGAATGACGACTGCTCCTGATTCTTGTTTCATATTCAGCTTTTCAACCTTTAACACGTTGACGACAGCGCAGGACACATACGTCCCGCACTTTGCAGACCACAACGGACAACGCGGGACGTATGTGTCCTGCACCCAGTGCATTCATTTTTTTCTCGCACACGTGATTCATTTTTAGGCTTCTTGTATTCATTCCATAGAGAAACCTTAACATAGATAGAAACATAGTCGCTCTTAGAGTGGTCACGTGTGCTTCAAATTAGGGGAGGTTTTCTGAACCGAACGAAATCGTCAACCCAGTTGATTTTTTGTTTACATTTTCTTTTCATGAATGTGAATATTTAAAGGGTAGTGTAAGTCAATACGGAACCTCAAGTATGACAAGATATGTGTTTGGATTGCAATAATCGGTGCAAAATTGCTTTTGACGTTCATTGCAGCTGATTCTGACAAATTTTGCTTTTTCACTATTATTTCATCCGACTTTCGAACCAAATTTTCACTACTATATCTCTGGGGCGCTTCTACGCACTGAAAAAGACTAATCTAACTTTGTATCAATCATGTTTTATTCATTTACCATGCAAAATTCGCCTGAAGGACCTGAGGCGGCGGCGCTCGCAAAATCGCGCCGGTCCCACGCGGTCAAAGAAGCCAAAACGCGCGTTGTCGTCAACGTGTTAAATGAGGCACCTGCAATTTTTGCGATTTGGGCGAATCGAGCGACGGATCGCGCGCTCTAACACCAGCCATACAATCCAGCTTGTTCCCTGTATGGCGAAGAACGGATCTCATATTTTTAAGACCAGGAGCGCTCGAAGCCTGATCAGCATAGAGAAGGGTTCATTTATCAAGCACGCAATTTCCACCTTTAAAAATGACCACCGAAACCGACTTATTGCCCTGGCTTTAAAGGCACGCTCCACGATTAGGCGCGCTCGCATGTTCCATCCCGTGGTAGTAGGCAGGCGGACAAGTGTTGTTGTCGCACCCCTTTTGCCGCTTGAAAGTGCGCGACAAAGGCACAAGCAGCTCGTCCGACCTGCAACACTCACCTTCGTCCGCAAGCCTCCACCAGGTCAACCCTACGTTGGTACAAGTACCAACGGGGGGTCGTACTTGGTTTAGCTTGGAGGGGGGGGTCGTACCCACTTTAGTCGCTTGAAATCACGTGTGGGATTGAGGTGAAACTAAGATTTCGTGGTAGTAGGCTGGGCGAGTGGAGGGCGCGCAGGATAAAAATTTGCCGTTTCAGCGGGCGTATATACCCCCTAGAAAAGGAAGTAGTGGGAGTATAGGTAAAAAATGGGTTGAAATGGTGGAAATAGAAGGAAATTTTCGGAGATATTTACCGTTTCAGAGTGACTATATACCCCCCGCTCGACGGCATTTTTGGAGGAAAAAGTGGCGGGTTTGATGATTTGACTGTGGAGTTTAAAGCAACAGTCCAGGCAGGGTTTCAACTACTTGGTCATTAGGCGGTCAAAACATGCCCCAGCCCAACTAAAGTTTATAGGAAATGTCTTTAATTTCAAAACCTACCTCTAAAATGCGCTGGAAGGGGTCGAAGTCCTTTCCGTAATAACCGCAAATTGACGCCTTCAATTTCGATTGCTGGCAAATAGTGCCATGTATGTATTTGCAAGCATGCAGCTATTTGCCAGCAGTTGCAATTGGAGCGCATGTACTACGGGCAGGTTCGGACAACTCGTCCAACACACGTCTCCCTAAACGGCAGGGGGAGTCCCTGTCTAAGCCCCTGCCCGACGTTTTTTTCTACTTTTTCTTTCTCCATTGACCAACTTCTCACCTGCAACGTCATTATAGGTGGTCCTTACCCGCGAATTCGTTCCTGGATTGTTGCTTTAAAAGAGACGGTAATGGTGGTAGGTGTCGAAATGGGGATCGTACCAAATCCACCTTGGGGGAGGTCGTAAAAATTTTTCAGAAAGTAACAACGATAGGACGACCCTGGCCCCACCCTCCGCTGTCGGTTGCCACGTGGCGCTGCTTGAAAAGGCGCATTTGAGGCAGCGGTCCCATATCCAATGTTATTGGCACTGGAGCAAGTAGAGTTAGGTTCGTGAAACTCGTCCAACGCGCCTCTTCTCTATCCCAAGGTGGAATGTGGCTGAAATAGGGAGGTCTCTGTACGGGGCGTAATCGGTGGTTTCGTTTGCTTTCCTTCTCCATTCACGACGACGCCCCTTTTCCACTTTTCGGTCGCGTGGGACGGACGCGATTTTGTGGGCGCCGCCGCCTCACCACATAACCGCAGATTTTGTTTTGTAAATGAACAAAAACATGAATGTCACAAAATAATTTCTGCAATGTCCAATGCGTAAAGATTATCTAAACATATAACAGTAGGATTTCGATCAGAACGACAAATAGTGGTTACGAAAAGAGAGCATTTATTCACTTTCCCCGTGAAGGAATTTAAAAGCATTTTACACTCGATTACGAGGTTTGCCCACCTATCTGTCCATTCCTAGCGCCTGGCAAGCGATTATCAGTTGGCAGCCCATATGGGCTGCCATCGTCCCAGGAGCGCATGTTGTTGGCAGCCCATATGGGCGGCCATCGGCGTGAATGTGTTAAAAAGGTTGCGAACATAACCATAGGCCTTGGCGCAGCCATCCTGGTCATAATGTGCCCGACGAAATAATATATTTTTTATGATTCAAGAAAGAAGAACGGAAGGGGGACTTGCATTTCCCAAGTCCTTACGAACAAGGGGGTGTTGTGCAACAGGATGGTCCGGGGCAGGGTCTACAGTATGTTGGTAAATGCATCAGCGAGGAGGGAGGGGTCGTATTTGGACCCTGAGGTAGGAGGGAGTCGTAACCGTAGTGATCAGCAGGGTGAATCTATATCGACTTTGAAATGCACCGGCGAATCAGAAGCACAGCGCAGGCGCGGCGCACACCATGGCAGGGATTGTTAGTGCAAGGCCCTTCAAACGGATATCCACAAACGCTTGAGTGAATATTCGAAAGCACATACTCGTACTTTTCTGACACACTCAAAGTTTGACAAGAAGTTACGGCCACTGAGAACTAAAAATCCTCCTTTCCAAGAAAATGGCTTGGAGAGTGCTTTTCCAGAAAGAGTCCCACCTGTACTAACTTCTGAATCGGTCATTTTTTGAATAATTTTTAGCACTTTTTTTTTAGAAAGCTTGAACCCTGAGTTTGTCATACTGGCTTCAGCTTCCCAAATTAATGACTTTGAAGGAAGTTGTGATCGTTTGAAGGTTGAAAACTCGCATGTGCACGGAAAAGTACCAACGTGCTAATTTCTTATTAATTTAACTTCAAGGACCATTCAGCTACTTTTTGGAGAGAATATGATTCGAATTTCTAATCTTCGTACCTGTCGCACAACCTCGAATTTGAAGGAACTTATGACCCTCGAAAGAGGCAGCTGCAAATTTCATTGGAACTTTATTTGATTGGGGCAGGAATACCTGGAAAACGGAAACACTCCCGGAGTTTCTACCCCGTCCTATGTAATGTTAATGTTTGTTCACACACGTTCACTGAGTGGGGGTCGTATCAAGTCTTTCAAAAAGGTCGCAAAAAGGGAAGACCCCTCTACGGTGGGTGGGAAGAGCGAAAACAAGATAGCAGGGGGATTTTCTCCTTCTGCAAGAACGGAAATTTCTGCATGCACCTTCCCCCTCCACTTGTTGGAATTTCCTTTTTTAACACAACAACAGCAGACGCGCATGCGCGACAAATTTTCACACACCGTTTTGCCTCGACCTCTTACTTTAGTACTTTATGCATGCTCCAGCACTGTCTTGTCGAACCTATCCGCCTGCCTTTTTCTACATTAGTGTACTCCATTAATCAGTGAGCGGATCCTTCAAAGGGTGACGACCGTTTCAGCTGGGACAAGAATATCACACAAACAGATGCCTAACTAGTTTGCACGGGTAAGTGCGCCGCGGCGCCTACTTATGTTCTTCTTTTTTCTTTTTTGATGCCAAAGCGAGTACAAACGCTGAGCCCAGGAATGTTACGTGTACTGATAGATCAGGGTTAGGGGCGGGTATTTTTTTTTTTGTGTGGTAGGTTCGGGTATCTCTATTTTTTTTCCTCGCACACTTTCTTTTTTTTTTTTTTCTTTTTTTTTGTGTTTTTTATTTTGTTTTTGATCCTTTCCATCAATCTCTCTTGCCTCGTTGGAGAGCGGACATGGGCCCAGTCACGTTGTGTATGCGTCGAAAGCTGGGAGAATGCGACATCTTTGCTGCTCTCCTATATTCTCGAGATTCTCTATATATCATTTCCGTCCGCCGTTTTCTGCGTCATTTGGTGTTTTCTCTCTCTCTTTTAACTAAAGTTTATTTATTTTTTGTTATTTATTTATTTATTTATTTATTTATTTATTTAACTATTGTGCCGTAATTATCACAATGAGGACATAGAAAAGTAGCAAGTTAACAATAGAAGAGTCATGATTACATGACACAGAAGCATAATGAGGGGGGGGAGGGGAGGAAGGGGATATGAGTTGATAGGAAGAGGAAGGGTCCAGTGCCCGGCTCTATATATCATCTGCTATGCCTCTCTTTTTACTCTTGGACTTCGCGGAATTTGGATACCAGCTTAGTAGGTCCGCCAACCTCAACCGAGGACCCAGGATACAGAGTGGGTTAATTGGGGGCTCAAAAGATTTCAGAAAAAAAATAATAAATATTATCATTCACAGTGCAATAAACGAATAATACAAGGCGAGTTAGCATAGGATGTTACAAGTGAAAAAAATTATCGAATGAGGGGAGGAAGAAATGGAATAAATAAATAAATAAATAAATTAGCAGAAGTTAGCCCGTTATACGCTGACGCTAGCATCAAAAACACAGCTCGAAAGAGTAACCCAGTGCTCTGATCACAAAATTCATATCCGTGATCAGGGCATTGAGTCTTTTTTCCTTTATGAGTGAGAGGTGTGTGCTGGGGTGATGGGTGGCAAAATAAAATTCCTAACCCTTGTTTATTTTACTTGTGTTTCGTTTTCGTCTGGTTTGTCTTTGCTGAAGTTATGACAGTGCACAAAATGTCCATTTTGCTGGTATCGATGATTCCAGGCAAGCTCATACCTTTGCTAGGGCGCTGCCTTGAAACAACTCTTTCAAACTTATCGATTCCACATAACCAAACCCCCGCTATCTGTATCAGCGTCTATATATATTATCTTGATTTATGTTCTAAAATAAATATTTTATTAGTTGGGTGTTTAATTGTTTCTGCGCTGAAGTACACTTCTCTTTGGGTCTTCATTACCACACAACTGCTTCACACTGCATACCGCCCTGATCTACCCTCTATCCACTCGCATTGTGAAAAGCTCATCCTTGCGGATATCGAGGGAGTCACGGCAGAGAGAGAATTCATTGACAGTGGACATTGTGGAGAGGGCAGACGGCCAGGTCGGCGACAGCGACCAATCGTAGATCGAAACGAATAACCACAAACACATCAGAAAGTTGAAAGGCAAGATCAAAGAGCATCCACACCAAATTTGCCGTAGAAAGTGTACATCATCGCACAGTTTTTGACAATGATTTCATATGATGGCCATCTTCAAAAATGTGCTTGAGACGTACATGGTGGAACGAGGGGAAATGCCGTCACGCTTCTAATGTAGTTCCACATGGGGCGCTGGTCGCAGCCGGGTCGCTACGATCTCTCTGATGCGTTGTGTGCGCGATTTCTATTGGGTGTATTTGATACTTATATTCCCTGCCCTCAGAGACGAGAATATTGTTGCATTTGGGTGCAGAAGATTTTGACGTGGCGACTGACGTGCGGCATCGATTCAAGATTATCTTTAAGACTTTATATGTTGTTATTGTTTCTTCTTTTGTATTTTTTCGTGTTGTATTTAGGCCACGTGCGCACGTGAGGAGTCATGGCGCTGCCACGAAAAACAGAGTTTACGATATCGGATGCGCTGTTATCGTACGCTTGTTTGTATGGTTATGATATTCTTTCCTTGCAGTTCTTACTATTTTCTATCTGAGTACTCTATAGTATTCTTGTTTTTACGTTGAAAAAAAAAAAGAACTTTTGAAAACCTCTAGCAATGAGCACACTTTGTTATGCGCCAAAGTTCATCCTGCGAATTTTCTCTTGATTCGTTGTCGCAATCTACGACTGTTTATGTGTCGTCGCTTAGTGGCTCCTCGCTGGCCGCGCCTTCTCCACAATGTCAACAGTCTATGATTTTTTGCCAGTCTCTCGATTTCGGTGGATTGCTTTTTTTTTATGGCCGATGGCATCGAAGCGAAGTTATACGAGGCTATTACTGGAAGTTGTCTGGTAGTGAAGATCAAGAGAAAGAGTTTTGAGTTCTTCATTTAAAAATGGTATGTGATTCTATAGTGTTCTCGACGCTGATACCATGTACGGCATTTTTGATTGAATCAACGAGTTTGTAAGCTGTTTCAATGCAGCGCACACGACCCAAAGGTATGAATGAGCTCCGGAGAATCTTTCAGAACGTGTCGCCGGACTTTTCTGACAATTAATGCGTGAGTGTCCTCACATGTCAGCTTAGTGACGTCTAGGCGTCCATGTAGAAGATTTGGGTCTCATCCAGTAAGGCTGGTCGAGGGCATGGCGCAACAACTTGACCGCCTACAAAAATTCCAATTTTGGCTGGGGGAGGAAATTCCTCGAGGTGCATGAAACAATTCGCTTAACTGCCATACCACATGCCCCTTCACTGGATGAGACCCTTTCTTGGCCCCTTTTGGAGTTGTAATGCTGTAGTAGTGCCACAGTAGAATGTTGTTCGGGGGAGAAGCAGCCGTGGCGTGCAGCATGCTTGCGATTTCCAGGACAAGATGTAGACTGGATGCGGTTCACTAGGGCAGAAGACCTGTCTCACGGTAGTGCACGCCAAAAAGGGAGGACCGCCCAGGCTCGACCTAATGAATCAAGCGTGGACCTGAGCATCGAACGCAGCGAGAAATGATTTGCGCTACAACTTGATTTTTTTCCTAGCAAACACACCCGTGTAAACTGCACATTCCAGCTTTCTACGCATCTCAAGTGACTCGCCCCCCCCCACGAATTATCTACACCCTCTCAGGGACTCGGGTTCCGAACCAGGGCGCAAAAAAGGGCCACGTGGCGATTGACCTCCATGTTAACCTCCCCTCAAAAAGCGAGAAAGTGTCGGGTGCAGACCAAACACCACAACTGACGACGGCCTCCAAGTGGTTAGAAGTTGTTCATAGTGATAGCTGATTTCTGGTAAATGATAGTTGTAATTAGTGACAATCGATAGAATACAACTGCAACAGGCTAATCATTTCATTGGCAGAAACATTAACATTCCGTGAAGGCTGCCGTCCCTTGTGGTGCATAGTTTGCACCCAACTCTTTTTCTATTGAAGGAAAAGGGATGCATTTTTGGTGCTATACAAGTAGGGCACGCCGCATTTTTTGAACAGAAATGTATGTCAGTGGGACTGCTGCTCGCTACTATACTGTCACGAGAATCGGGGAATTCGTGAGCCAGGGGGAGTGTAGCCAATCTAGGGGGGTGGGGGGTGAGGGCAGTCACTTGACATGCGTGAAAAGCTGGGTGTGCCCACCCCACTTGTATAGCACCGATTGTTTCTTGTAAAACCCAGTTGAAAGTATAATCTTCCTAAGTTCCATGCCACAGCGCTAATCTTACGCGAAGCTAGCGCAATCTCTGGTTAAAGCGGCTCGTCTGCAAATGCACACAGCGCCTCAAGGGCACGACGATTCATTGTTTTGCTCCCTTCTTTTTCGTTTAGTATTGCTATGCACTAGTGACACCAGAAGTTGAAGAGTGTTGTAAGGAATACAGATTCTTCATCTCTAACTGTTCTAGCATTTGTTTTTAGTATTTTATTCATTCTAGCTTCAAAAGTCGACTCTCCTTTCACTATAACTTTGATTAGCAATGAAAGGATTGTTTGAGACGTTGATAGCCTCTGTTATCTTCCTACATTCCTTCCATTGTTTGTAACAACTAATTAGCTTCTGTAATAGATATGATCAAGCGGATATTCAATGCGTTTGGCAAGAAAACAAGAGATGCTAAGTTCCAACAGAAAGCCATAAAGAAGGCGGAAGAAATTGGGCAAGGTGAGAAAATTCTGGCGCCAAAGTATCCCACCGAAGAGAAGCGCTTCTCAAAGAAACACAAGCCGATGAAAAAGTCAAAGAGGTACCTTTAATCGCTTATGAACTATTTGCTTTACTTTTGTTAACCATGGATGAAAAAATATCTGTTGGCTTGGTATATGTACAAAGACCTGCTGGATCGGTATATGTACAACGTTTTTTTAGCTCTGTCAAGAAATGGCCCGCCTCGTTATGAAGCAGATATATGTAAATACAATCAATATCAACGTCATACACGGAGCCCCGGCTGGCGGTGGACATCAACAACAGGTGAGTCAGAATAAACTGTTTTCAGTTTTTTTGAAAGACGCCAGCAAATTTTGTTCGCGTTGTCCCTAGTGGTTTTTTATTTGCGCGATGAGATAATCTCCTCACATTTGCTCAATTCTCTCTTAAGTGGAGTCGCATTTCGATAGGGTTCCCTGCACATCGCAGAGCAGGGACTTGTGGCGCTTTTGCGTGGAGCGATGCTCTCTCCGCGCGAGAACCCTCAGGTCCGCCTTGTAACAGTGAAGATTTCCCTCTGCCAGCCAAAATATGTTGCGCACTGCGAATGAGTGGAACAATCGCCACCTGTTTCATGTGCCAACCGGAACACTCAGTACCCGATGACTGAGAAAGCATTAATCAGATTTAATGAATAAATCTATCTCAATTCTACAAGAAAAACTTTTCCTAACCTGTCGTATTTTTTCATAATTTTTTGAAAAACGCATTAGCCTTTATCACCGTATGCATATGCAGTAGAAGACACCAGCGAGTGGCTAACACAGAAAGTGAGGTTTCGCACAGTTTCCCTAGCTTTTTCCAACTTCTCCTTTAACTATCCTTTTATTCGTCAATTTCTTGATTCATATGGCCCGATGTCAAATTTTGCGAATCCAGCAGTTCGCTAGTAGCAAATCTACGGAGTCGCTCTAGCGAATCGCTGGGTTGGCGAAGTCTGACAAGCGCTGGTAATGAAATGGTCTTTATCAAATTAGCGATAAAGTAGCAGCAGTTTGGGAAATAAGCCTCTGGTTCAATCTCCCAAGTGGCCGATGTCAGACTTTGCGATTGGAGCGATTTTGCACCAATTGCAGGAGCGACGGATCGCTCAAGCGATGCGAGCGACGGGAGATTTACGAACTGATGGCGCCGAATTATCGGTGGTCGGCGGTGTAAATCTCCCGTCGCTCGCATCGCTCAAGCGATCCGTCGCTCCTGCAATTGGTGCAAAATCGCTCCAATCGCAAAGTCTGACATCGGCCAGTGGATCTGTTCTTATTTTATCCCAGTTTTAATCCTTAAAAACGAGCTGTTGCAATGTCCAGTGTTTAGCTGAAATGACTTGAAAAGAAGTGTGCGAACTGGTCACACTAGTTCCTTTATTTCATTTTCGAACATTCAGGTTTTACAGAGATTGCGTTGTTTTTTAATATTTAACATTGATTGAATCGCCTGATGCAGAGATTTACCAACTCACGAATCTGAGTGGATGCACCGCAACGACCCCGTCTGGGAATATGGTTTCTACGAACCGGAAGAGGATAAAATACCGAAGAACAAATTGATGTTTCGGGAGGCGCTTGAAGTGAGATTTGCTTTCGTTCACAGCTCATATCTCGACTTCTGATTGCGCGTGTCACCCGAAGTGACGCTCACCGCACTTGATAGATGTCGTGCGGATAGAATACTCCGCCAGATATCAGGGGCCGTATGCTGGTAAATGTTGGGGAGGTTCGTCGCAGGACCCACTGGGCAACGGTCGCACCTTTGATTTTGCAGCTTTGTTTCCATTCTTTCATCGCTGCTTTTGGTGTAAAGAAAGGTATTTACGTGCGAATATACAATCAGAAACAGTAAAAGGATGGAAACAAACAAAGCTGCAAAATCAAAGGTGCGACCGTTGCCCAGTGGGTCCTGCGACGAACCTCCCCAACAC
>MU882970.1:0-19256 GCA_036418205.1 Ostertagia ostertagi
TATTCGATCTGGCTTACCAATACACACCTATGCAGACTTTTTCCTGGTCTTTAGGCTGTTTTTAAAATCATATTTGAAATCTTCGGTCTTCAGTACTGCTCATTTCGATGCACGCCACGCCCACTGTGGGCGAGGGCTCCGCTTAGCTAATGTGTGTTTTTACTTCTCGGGCAAGCACCTACCCATCCTGAAGATGACCCGGTCTTTCCAGATGGATCTTCAGATAGTAGTGGATTTCGTGACAGAACACAGGCTGATGGAGAGACGAGGCGCCTCATAGTAAGTAGGAAGTCATGACAAGTGAAGAAGCATCAATTTTAGACAGTATTGCCTCCTTTGTCCACTGCACAACAACGAGAATTTCAACCTCACGAGATATCGAGCTAATTTTTTGGAAGCTACGATATATAGATTTAAAATTGGCATAGTTTTGCGACCGCAATCTTCGAAAGAGTTGTACCCGATCAAGGGAGCAGGTTCCCAGCTTTCTCGTTGTCTGAGAGATATGTGACGTGCTCAATCGTTGGTATGTCTAGCGACTGCGATCACAATTAGCTCTTTTTCCGGGGTGATTTCTCATTAGCACCAATTTTTGCCTTGAGAACATAAGAAACGTTTCGTAGAGGTACCCTTTAACAGAAGGGGATTGTGTTAGTTCCCGAATTGGCCCTTGGTGATATGGCATCTCTGGCTATGGCTTGTTCCTCCGGCATTATAGATGCACAATTTGTCCTTCATGACAGCTATGAAAAGGCCTTCCGGAACGGGAGACATAAATTTTAGGGAGGCGGTGTGCACTTTCGGTGAGGCACGCACAGCTGGATTTCCATTTAAAATGCGGCAGCTTCCCATAAATCTTTTCAGGATTTCATCAGCAATTGAAGCAGTTTGCTATGTGGTCGATCAAAATTTTGGAATAGCCGATAAATTGTCTTAATATGTTATCTTGAAAGGTGCAAAATCAGAAAGAGGGTCATGGTTAATCTTTCCAGGAGGATACGCCATGCGCTGGACTTTCTTTCAGAATCGGGAGAGCTTATAGTTACAGTTTTGCTCCACCATGAAATCAGACATGTTCAGATCGAATTTTCTTCTTTTTTCGGGTCTTGCAAATCGAAATGGTAAGCAGGTAGGGCGACGGTCCAGCAAAATTCCGAAGAATTAAAAGTCTAAACTGGAAAGCGGAGGTTCCAGCGAGTTGACTTGGAATATTGAGATTTATTTGGTATTCTGTTTGAAGTGAAATGAGTTCAAATACAGAGAAAGCCTAGTGAACGCTTTCACACTCAGTTCTTACTTAGATGCTGCTGTGCTGGAAAAAATACGCTCGAATTTTTTAATTATTTCTCAAATTCACTCATGAAACTGGGTCGAGTAGTGCCAGTGACAAGCGGTCCGTTCTCGGGCGCATGGTCCGAGGATCAGTTCCCTTATCATGCGTCGTCAGGCCAACCAGGCCTTCCATCCCTCCAGAGTCGAACTGCTGTGAGATCTGACTTGTCTGTCAGAATGAAAACACTGCCTCGGGCGACTCTGGCCCTGCAAAGTAGTATAGGGCCTCATCGCATTCCTAATGCCACTACGATTCTGAGTGGATGTGGAATGCGTGGCGCATTCCAGAATTGGACTGATTGTCGTCGAACGCCTCATCCTCGGCTGATTGACTTCGAATGTTCTGACGTGCGGTCTCGGCCAACAGCGTCTAACCTCTGGCACGCATATAGTCCAGCATAGGTCTACTCGTCTTGCTATAACGGCTCTCGCGTTCAGGCTGGTCAGACATTAGCACTACTGGATTTTCCAAGTTACCATAGCGGTTTCCCGGGTCCAGAATTTGAGCATCCAGTAGAGATGCTCAAATTAAGCCAATTCTATTCTCTACTGTGCTTCTTGTCCGTTTTATTACGGAACCTGGATCTACTCCTTTGCAATACACCCACACATTGTGGTTCTACGACTTCTAATTGGAGTTAAGTTGAGTGCCGACCCATTCTAGATTGCATGCCGGATTGGCCTGTACAAACCCCCCTACCTTCTAATCCTCCTGACAGTCCTTTTTTTACTTCATCACAAACCTATTCTACGATATTTCCGGATGTGTTTTTTAGTCTTAATGAAATGAACCGACGGTACAGAAGCGCAAGCATCCCTGCTGAAACCGCATTGAATTAGGAATGCTCTGAAGGTCGGTAGGTTCACCCATGCGTGAGAACGATCTGGTCGTGGCGATCTCTAGCAGAGGTCGAAGATCGGATCCCTGCCCTACATGAATGTCAAAAATAGGACTATCGGACGGGTTGTGTGCGCTGTGTCTGGATCTTTTATTATAATGTTTATTCATAGTTGGCTAACAGTCACTATAGTTTTATAGATATGTCGGGCGACCTGAAAGTTGGCTGACCACGAGTAAACTTCTTAGGATCGCTTTCAAATGTAGCTACTTACATCGGTCTTCTTCGACAGAGAGGATTAGTTCCGAAGGAAACCTGGGTGCAGGCCGAAGGCGATTTCATTAACGACTGATGAAGCCACTGGGCGACTGCATAAAAACATCTACGGGGAAATTAATGAGGAAGTGACCACCAGCTGACTGAGGATACAAGCACCTCCTGCGAGCGCAAACAACAATTTGTGGAGTCAGAAAACGGAATATCATTGCGGCTATTTTATGGGAGGCAGTAATCGGAGCACAATTGATAGCAATCTCGACTGGTGATTGACCAGAAATTTTAGTATGCATCGCATCTTTGAATTCATGGCGATGTCGTAGAGAAATCTGATCTATCGAGAGCTTATGTTTAGCCCAGTCGCGACCGCGACATCGCGCATTAACAGGAAAGTCAGGAAATTTTTCTTCAATAAAATTTGAATAGATACAGATTTTCCCAGCTCAGGGCTGGCGTAAATGAATGGGGTTATGAAAATTGTTTCAGAAAGAAAAATGCCCGACACGGCAGCCACTGGTGATACATTGTCCGAGTCAGATCTTTTGGCAGCCAACCGTGGGCTGCCATTGTGTACATGTATTCTACCGTCTACCCTAGAGAAGTTTTGTTTGGGACTAATAACTGAGGGATGGCGGGTCCCTGGGTCTGTTGCATAGTGAATTCTCCTATGGTTCTCTTCTCCAGAGCTGTCGTTGTGCAGGTATTCATTGGATCTCAATGAATGTTGAAATTTATGGCCTTGGAGGATAGATTAAACAAAACCATCCTGACTGTATTGAGAATCCGCAAGTGGCTTCGTCATTTCCCCCCCCCCAAAGAGAGCATAGAATCTGCGATAGTTCTTAGCTATGCAAAAGATGGGTAGCTGAAGGCACCCGCATACAGTCTGCTTTCTGAATGTTATCTTGCCTGAATAAAATCCGAAGTTGCTAGGGTTGCTAGTGAAAACTTGCAAATTCTTCCCATTGAGAAGGGAAGTGGAATGCATGGCGCATCCCAAAGAAAGCTAGGCCCTATTTTTTTTTCATTCTAACCAATCATCATAGAGTATCATGCAAATTTCCAACGATTATCAGCGGAAGGATCGGGCATAAGAGTTCTGCTTTGTTGAGTTCATCAATGAGAAAGCTTGAAAACCCTACTGGAACTTTCGAACCTTCCGTCTCACATGTGGTTTCAATCTGAACCAGTGTAACATTGCAGAAAATGCATTACAGATCGCAGTGCGCTTTTTCAGGCCAATGCCAGCGTTTTTTGCTAATGCTCTACTTTCGGCAGTGTAGGCCTATAACACCACATCTGAGCGAAAATGGAGCGCATGGCGCACCCCACAGAAATGAACGAACATTCAGCTCTTCATTCTCGCCCTAATGAGGGGTGTTTATAGGTAGATTTTCCAGCATTATTTTCCTTTCCACTCGATCTTCATTCTGTAGTATTATTATTCCAGACTGGCTCCAGTGTTGCATACATCTATAAAGACAATCGATGAAATGAGGCTGATTCGAATTGTTTCCAGGCTCCATGTTCGTCTGTGGAGAGTACAGCAACGTTCTCGCTTATCTGATCTACTGGCTGGCACTTTGCCAAATCTTGGTCCGCAATAAGTACATTAGACCACGAGGGGGCTGTTGCCTATCGCGCCAGGGCGCGGACGTTCACTGCCTGCAATGTTCGCCCGCCGGCTGGCCGCACTCAGGGTGAGAACCTTGTTGTTCCCGTGGCTTGTTTTCGTACTTCTTATTGTTTACTCTGTCATCCACCCCCCATGAAAGCGTCACTTTTGTCTAAAGTTGGGTTAGTTAGCGGGGTAGGGTTTCTTCGGGTTTGAGGCTGGGTAGGCGCTGGGTTACCCATCATAGTTCTCGAAACGAGTCAGACTGTCCTACTTTTTCTTACTGGAATTGCACCGAATGTTTGCCTACTCTTCTCTTTTTTTTCTGCAGAAAGTAAACATCCAAAGAATCGATCGACGAAAGGTCATATTTAGCGCGCGCTATCTCTGAACTTTCTAGGGTCGATTGTTCGGCTGAAAACACAAGAGCTGTGAAAAAGGTGGCACGGTGACGTCCTATGGGTTCATTTAGCGCTCGCGCTACTACGCTCTACCTATGCGATCAAACTAGAACGTGTTTTTGACCGATAAGGCTGTAGCATGTACCGGCATTGATAAAGGCATCCTATTGCGAGACCGTGCGCCGGTTGCCGTTTTATCGCTCGTCACATGAAGGACAAAAATGTCGGTGACGTTAGTCTTCCATTTTACCCTATTTTAAGGTTTCTGAGCTATTTTTAGGTGCATTTTGAGTGTTTTCAATGTTGTTGTTGTTCTTTTGCGGAGACGATCGATAGTGTAGAAAGGCATTGCGGCCATCGATAGTTAGTCCATCATCACCACATGGCCAGTGGCGGAACAAGTCACGGCCGTATGGGAGATTATTTGTGAGCGAGACGGCAAACTGGAACAGAAAACGGGTTATTGGGCAGTTTTGGGGTTAATTAAAATGGCCTTAAAGTCTCAGGATCGGTACTTGAGTTTTACGTCATTGATCGCACATTTTTGCATTGAATTCTCGTTTCTCGCGGTTGGAAAATCCACAGCCATATCCGGAACTTGACTGATGAATGCTTCATTGCCCTCGTGACACTTCCCTTTTTCTCGCGAATCGATAAAGTACTTTCAAAGAACGACCACCTTATGCACTCTAGGCAGTTCCTGTTCCTTTCCCCATATGATGATCTCTGTTATTTGTTCAGTATACGGCACTGAGAAGCTCGGACGCGTTAAACCTTGGAAAAGAGTGTGGAAATAAGTTTCCTGGATGCCACGCTTCTATACAATTGGCAGTAGCAGAGAAGCCTTTGCTCAAAGCTCTTTTGCGCCAGTTTCATGTCCTTGCAATAGGCCAATGTGTTGAAGTGTTGTGTGTTCCCCCGCTCGACCCATTGGGAAGGCTGTAGCTGAGAAAATCCTCAAGCAGGTGAGCGTGCGTGCCTAGTAGGTAGAAAATGTGAAATGATGGGCACTTTGTCAGGCACCGCAGCTGGGCCCGTCGTTATTTCAGGCTTATTGTTAGCAGCACACCTGGACTCAGACGTCATCAGTGAGCGTCACGAATCACTTTCATAACGGTTTCTCATCGCCACATGTGGTGTTGCGTCCGCAATTACGTCAAGGTCCTGCTGTGAGAAACAGATTTTAGATTGTTGCGGGCAAACAGCATAGAACTGCGCTTTTTGTAAGAAATTCTGGTTCTAAAATGCATGCGTTACCATTCAGCACTCCGGAGTAATTACGTCTAAATCTCCCTTCTCTCCGCCACCTCTTCTCTTGAAGATTAGATGGGTTGCAGACCATGCTGTGTTGGTAAATTCACCTCTGACCAGTTCACTCCTGACCTTGACACTTTCAATGCGATCTTAAATGTCACCTCGGAATTCGAAATAAGACTGGCTTATCAAATTTCCATAGAAAACAGTAGGCCTAGTTCCTGCTCGCAGTATTGGTTCTCCTAGCTAACGAAGTGAAAATAAACCAATTCGCACTCAGGGGAGGTGGTACAGTGCGAGTGGTATTAATTTCGCACGCGCAGCTTCTAGGATCAAATCTGGTTCAAACCATTCTACGCCATTCGACGCGCTCCACCTCTTGGGGGTGATAATGGATCAAATTGCCTGCAAGATGGCGCGGCGCATCCTAAAAGTGTCTGATTGACTCTCCTTTGTCATTTTTGTCTTCAAGCTAATTAAATTAGACATTTGCAACCATTTCCGTTTGACTGCCTATTTGACAACAATATTTTTTAAAGGCAAGATTCGGGATTGAACTGATGGGTGATTCCACTCAAATGTGAAAGTAGGGATGGGAGGTGGACCGCCAGTGGAGAAAAAGAAAAGAAAATCACAGGAAATACGAGCATTTTGCTCTATGCTGCGGAGAAGTTCAAAAGGCAGGCAGGGAGATGAGAGATAATGTGAGCGCGGAGAGCGGTAGAGAAGTCGAGAAGAGAGAGCATAGCAGATCAACGTGGCGACGCAGACAAGATATCGAACGGTGGGCGGACCATGTTAAGTTTGGTGGAGTCTGTTAGAAGTCCATGGCGCCTAGGGTCCTAGTTTCGATGTAGAAAGGTGGCGCTACCTTTGCACTTGCGTACCCAGCACTTCTAGCCATGGTAAGGGCTTCTTAGGTGGGTCTGAGCCCGAACTTTGCCTTTAAGTGGTGATCCCAACCACTCAAAAGGATCCGCGTAGATCTCTGACAAGCTATAACTGGGTATCCATGCTTAGTAATCTTTTTGATGACTAATCCTGTTGCTTAGACCAATTTATAATTTTCTTTTAGCCCATTGATGGCAGCTGGTTGGCGGCCGCGGCCAACACCAAAGGAGGTGTCATCGCGTATCCGTCGTCGCCGTTAAAATCGCGACAGCAGTCACAGAGTGAGTTCTCTTGAGCAGTACTTCGAGTAGCACTATTTTTGTTGATATTTGCTTGGCATTCACAAATAGATCACTATTTCTTCGTTTATTCTTGGAATGAAGTATGAAGGGGTAGAGAGGGTAAATGAGGTTGAGGGCACTGGCATGAATCAGTCTGGCTCGATCTCGCTTGAAGCCAGTTTTTAATTCACGGAATATCGCTTGCTTTAGAGAACTGCGGTAAACATTGTTCTATGCAGATTGCATTCGCCCGAGTAATGGAGCGCTAACTTGCTTGTGTGGATTCCCATCGTTTGACGCGAATCTCGTTTTAAAGCGTGGGAAGCGGGGATATGTGGTGGAAGCAGGGCATGAGATCTTTTCTGTAGGTCTATGTGGATTAGGGCATCAGTATTGACCCGATCGCTCTCTATGAAGATGACGTGGTGGGATGCGGGATAAATAATGTTGGTGGAAGCCATGGGCATAGATACTTCTGTAAGGATCTCTCATTTCATTTATATGAGAGTGCACCTAAGAAGTTCAGTGAGTGACTGGAACAGGACGTTCTAGGCAACATTTTTATGCTAATAGAATTGGGCTTTATGTCTCGGCGATCTAAGCTTCCTCGAGACTTGAACCGAAGACGCGTAATTAGGGCTGCCATTTCTCTATATGCCGGAAACCCTGACACGAAATTTGGAACTGGAAGTGAAATTCCAGTGGTTGCTCTCCCTTCAGCTTTGGTTCCCTCGAATCCGCACTAACGTTTTAACGAGATGCTTCACAAGTGCCCCGAGTCCTTTAGGCCGCAAATCTTGTAAGCGTTTTCCTGTTTGCCGTCAAGTGAGCACTTTTTCAAGTGGGCGTTTCCTGAGGTATGGAGAAGTATTGGCAAATTTCGCTCGCAAAACAAGCTCGCAAATGTCGTGTCTCACAGAAGAATTAGGTTTCTACCGGAATAGGATGGGAGGGTTTTCGTAAGGCAGGCTGCTGAGTGATATGTGTTGAAATTGAGTCTCATGCTATACGAAGTTATTACGAATTTTGAATGCATCTGTTTATGCTATTGTCGGTGCGCCGGCGGAACTAGCGCAGAGGTACCTAAATGGCGCTGCTCATAATGGACTTGGCTCTGGGATCAAATTCTGGATAATAAACCGTCCGAGTAAACCGAGCCTTCCATCCTCTCAGAGTTTTTTAGGACCAGGGATGGCAAAATATTTTCCTTCTATAGCGGCTGAATCCGCAAGCCATTGCATAGACCAGATTGCATCCAAAATGCCACTATGATTTCGAAAGGGTAGTAGATGCGTGGCGTATCTCAAAAAGAGGCGCAATCACAAGATGCGGGGGCATTGTGGCGGCAGTGCATTCAAGCCGCGTAAAACATCTTTTTATTGCTAAAACGGGACAGGCCTAAAGTGGAGAAGAAGATGCCCCAGAATTAGTGAGCAATTTTTTCATTCTTCCAACGCTCCTGTCCTTCCTCTGCTTAGTCCTAGGGGATGCCCCGTATCTTGCGATAGCACCCAAGGATTAGATGTTGTAGAATCAGAAGAAATCAGTGGAATGCGTCGTAATGAAACTGCTGGCATGGGTCAGAATACACATGTTTGAACGCGCTTGTACCAGATCTCAGCAAGTATGTAACCACAATTCAACAGGAATGCACAGACAAAATGCCCCCGTATACTGCGATAGCTCCCAAAAAAGTTTGATTATCATCGAATGCTTTGCCTTCTTTGATGCTCCAATGACGATGCACACCATTTCGTCATGGCGGGTGCCTATCTCACATCCGAGTTATGCTTGTTGCTCCTCAATTACACATGCTCATCGGGCGGAAGTGGTGTAGTGGCAAGTGGCACGCTTACCACGCGAGCGGTCCGGGGATCAAATCCTGGGTCGTGAGTCGCCCGGGCCAACCAAGCCTTCCATCCCTCCGGGGTCGGTTAATTGGTACCAGACTTGTCTGGGAGGATAAAAACACTGACTTGTACATCGGCTGGCCCCCGCAAGTCATTGTATAGGCCACATCGCATTCAAACGCCACTACGAATGTACAAATGGAAGTAGAATGCGTGCCGCATCCCAAATATTTAACTTTAAATTTATGCTATACGAAGTTAAAAGCTATCAGTGCTTTCTTCCCGTTTCTTCTTATGTTTTCCATCTTTTTTGCTCCGAGTGGGTTTCCATTAGTTAGTTCTAAAAATGGTTCCGATGAGTTTCCTCATCATAAAAAAATGCAGGCTAATGCACTTCTGCCGAATTACGGGGTTTCTCGAAGAAAATCTGATTAAGCACCGAGTGCCTACAATAGCTGATTTAAACCCGAGCATAAATTTTCACTTGTTGGAGCTATGGCTCAGCCTCGTTCTCAGCCTTATTCTGAGCCAAGGCTAAGCGGATGGCTTAGAGTAGGACTGTACCGAGTTAAAACGTCTCAAATAATCTTTACAGATTTCTCGACTGCAAAACAATATGCCCCGTTGCCGAAGCTACCAGTGCCCGATCCGAGAACGACCCTGAATCACTTCTTGGAATTTGCTAAGCCATTGCAAACACAGCAGGAGTTCCAAGACACGGAAGCGGTATGTATAAGAAATGTTATCAAGCACGGTTGGCCAGCAATTTATCATGAATGGTCTGCACCATTTTCATATTCTCTCACAAAAACCTTGTCACCGGAAAGCGGGCTAATATTCCGGTCTTGGATGGGAAGGTTGCTATGGGGAATGAATGCATTCTTGGAGCCGACAGCGACTGTAGTTTACATCTCTATGAACCATGGTCACCGGACAGCAACAGTTCGACGTGAGCACTCTTGGTCACCTGTCCGCGGCCTCTCCGATTTCGCCCCCCCCCCTTTGGGTTAATGTTGTGGGGTGGGTATGAAAGATTCGCTTCGAAAGCGCGATGCTAAAGACAATTTTGTTAGGAAATGTGATTTTTTGGTTATTCTTGTTTCACAGTACCAATCCCTGGAAAGATTACACCCACTCAAGCAAGTCCAATGCAAAATTCCCACCTCGGGCTTTCTAGAAGCAGCAAAAACCGTTCTGTTCTATGACCCGGGCCATTGTTGACATAAGTTAAGGGGTCTAAAATACGGTAAATTCAAAGGGGAGGCGAATAACAGGGCCAGGGGCCGACTCTGTTTCTTGATTGCCTAGACGTCTATGGCATCTGTATGTATTCTCAGTTCGTTAAACAAAAGACAAATATGCTAGCGGTCTAAGCTAGGCGCCAACACATTTGGAACGAGTTGAGCATTTGGCTTTCATACGGAAAGTTGAGAAGCGTATTCGACATTTGCAACCTTCATGAGCAAGCATGGCACGAGTTTCACAAGCGAGTAGGGAACGAGACTTGCTATTAGGTAAAAGCTGTTTTTGAAACATTCGTTTATGGCGGAAATCATCTACCCAGACCTCTTGTTATAGGTTCGGTCGGTTATTTGGTAATCATCCCTGTCAAAGGACCGGTTAAAATTGACAATTCCTGGAGCTTCCAACTACACAACACGATTAATAGAGGCCAGCGATACGACTTAGGTTCAGCAACGGTTCACAGGATTGCATGGGGGGTACTCAATTGCGTATCGTCGCTGTTGCCCGAAAAAACGCCCGGAGAACAGAAGGCGCCGAAGAGATGGGCAAAAATAGAGCGTTCTTTTGTTCGCACCATTGGTTTTTCACTCATAAACAGGCGATCAGCTCAGAAGCGGGCGCCCCCCCCCCGAGTTGGAACGATTTTCGGCGCGCAACGCGGTGTCGCGTGACACTAGACAAAGCACACTCAATCGAGTTGCCTCCAGTGGTGCTGTACTCCGTCCAAAATTTCGCCAACTACACCAGTGGGCATGATTGTTTTGGGGGTCGGAGCGCTTTTCGAAGTGCGCTGCTGAGCTTCTTCCTCTATGCGTAATGGCCTTTATTTTTTTTATTTATGCTCGCAGTGGACAATTTGTGTCTTAGTTGTTCCATTTCTTAACTAGTTTGGAATTTCAGGTTGTAAAGAAATTCGCCGAAAACGAACTACCAACTCTACAGAAGCTACTTGAAGAACGTGCTTCAAAGTTGAACAATTGGGTATGTTGTCAAATCGATCTTCTAGTTCGAAAAATTTGCGCATCATTTGTTACTTATCCATTCGTGTTGCTTATGCGCTTCAACAAGCAGAAAAGCTGTTGGGGCATAAGCTGAGCCATCCGATTGCATGGCGCATGCACCGGTTACCATCCATTAGTGTAGAAAGAGCTCCAACTTGGGTTTGGTAAGAGCTTGTGGATTAACCAGATGTGAAAATTTGTGATATTTCTTCCGCAGGTAACTTCTGCGACGCTGGATCGTTCTTTTGCAGTAATGGAGATTTGTAAGCTTACTGTTAGTTGTTCGACCTGGGTGACATCCGACCTTGCCCCCTCCCATGTGGGTACGATTAATTTTTATCGGCCCCCTTCCATTGTGGGTACGATTAAGTTTTGGCAACCCAGCCACCACATACTACTGGCTTGCTACCATTAGACGCGTCCCGCGCCCGAGGATCTTTGCTTTCACGGGTTTTCATTTCATTTGCCTGGGTCGACCGGAGGGTTGAACGGCACTAGGCGGCCGCTAGAGTTGCGCATTCAGGCCCCACCGGTCGGCTCAAACCAGCCAAACTATTCTTCGCGAGGCGCGACAATGAGGAGCAGATTTTGGTCGGAGATCAGATTTATTTGCTTCACATGAACTGAATGCCATATCACACTCGTAACAGATCACATGCGCTTTCAAACATTGCCGCAATTCTGGGTAGGGAGTGAGCGTATGGCGCATACTGAAAATGAAAATTTTTGCGCTGTCGTTTCACCATTCTTCTGTGTTTGATTCCCAGGTTCGCACTCTTTTTTTATCTTACCTGTAAGAAAAGTGGAATATAAAGATGAGAAGTTACAATGAATTTTTAATTCAGGAGCATGTGTTTCGGTTGTTCGAGTGTTGTTTTAGGCAAGGACAGTGAGAGGGAATATCGGGAGAAAATATAGAAAAGACGCCACTACAGAAAACACCGAGGATGTTTTTTGAGCCGTCGCTTGGGTGTGACGCGCAAAGACAAGCAAGCGTTGCGAGGAGGGGAAACCCCAGAGCCCGTCGAACGAGAGGGCGCACAGACGTCGTGTATGCTGCGACTGGATGAGAATGGCAGCGGTCGCAGCGGTCAGTGACTGCATTCACTCTTTGTCGCGCGCTTTTAAGTCACAACAGTACCACCGGCCCTGTAATTAAGGGTCCTGCTACACTCGAGGACAAAAATTCTCGCAAGAAAAAATCGCGACCCGTGCCTATAACATTTTGCCTAGTGATTCAAATCAAATCGCAATGCATCTCCCTTCCAGCTCACACCATGGTGGTTGAAAGTAGCCTATCTGTAAACCACGTACACCACTCCCGATTGTCACGTCTCCCGGTATGCTTTACTGACATCATTGTGGGAGACCACGAGTTTGATCCTCTCACACCTCTTAGGTTTGATGTTCCCCGTGTTACCAACCAGCGGCAAGGACACTCAGATTGATCATGCCGCACAAATTACCCAAGCTGCTGTAGACTTAGCTAAAAAATTTATCAAGGTTATGATCAGTTTTTCAGTTTTCACTTCTTTCTACCTTCAGTTCCCTTTTGAACAAAGATCACTCGAAAATATACCAGCCCAGTTCAGGGAAGTACTACTACAAGCCTGAATAAAAGTGTAAAAAGGCGCAGTGTTGTTTTGTCTTTGTGGAGATGCGCCGATGCTCGCAGTTGCCACGTTTTTTCTCCCTAGAAGCGAATGATTTCTGTTTTCTTTTCAGGAACGAAATTCCTCAGGATATGGCTGGCAAGACGCCGTTTGATATGAGCCAGTACAAGTTTATGTATGGTACAACTCGTATTCCACGGAAAGAATGCGACGAGGTGGGTCATTTGCGTCATGGAGTGGAAGCAGGATGACATTAGTACTTGCGAAAAATAATTGAGAAATTTTATTGGGAAAAGAGTTTTGCTCTAAGTGAGTGTTTTTTAAGATGTACAACGACTCTGAATTTTCAATTTTTTTACAATCCTGTTCTGTGGGAATTCCACTTGAAGCTTAATAGCAGATTTGAAGGCACATTCCTCATAAGGAATGTGTGAGCTATTGCGCCCCGAAGATGAATTTAACGGTTCCATGAGAAAAGACGAGCTGTTAAAAGCTTTGAAGTATACTGTGCTTCACTAGGACGAGCGTGGTTTACGCTCCCATATTCTAACTGAATTCTGGGAGTACGGTAGAGATACCGCAATGGGATACATCGAAATGGAACCGCCAGAAGCGTGAGCGTTAGGGCGCTGCTACCATGAGATAAACGGTAAACGTGTTCGTAGGTTTTAGCAAATCTCCGTTTCGTTTTTTTTATGACTCCTAATTGTCGCATGCTTTCATTTTGGATTGTCATAACCAACAAATGTTGGTCATAGAATGAACTTTGGGACTTGATGTATTAGTTGGTTTCAAAAACAAGTTCATTCTCTTAGCACTGAGGAGTTACTCGTTTCAGATCCGATACGCGAATGCGCCAAATGAAAACCAATCGCAGAAGATATTGTAGTAATTCATAACGGTCACGTGAGTAACTCTTATTTTTATTCTTTTCCACTTTCGTTATATTAAAAATGTATGTGCATCAAAACAATTATAAATGCAAAAGGAAATCATCTGAAGTAGATGAATTTGTTGATAATTCCTTTGACTGAATGATTTTCCGTCCAGATATGTGTCGTTATGAGACCAAAAAATCCGGCCTTAAGTTCTTCACCATGTTTCATTCGAGCTTGTGAGCGTAATCCAGAGGCTAGAAGAAAATGAAGAACTCCTGAGAAGCCTCAGAGTCACTTTGTATCGGACTCTGTAGGCGCAAGTTTGCGTCCCTGTCCCTTAACCTGTCATTGGTTTTGCACACCTCGCGATAAGGTTGGGTGCGGGAATGATTCAAGGATAACCAAAGAGATTCACTTAGGCACGCGCTGGGGTTCTCTTACACCATTGCTGCAGATAACGATTTGAGCGATTTAGAAGACGTTGTCATTCAAGGAGACTAAGCAGAAAATCGCAAGGTGGTTTTCCCGGAATGGTAAAGGAATGTGACAAAGCTTGCGGCTGAAACATTGTGGTCAATTGCTCATTGAAAGTTGTAGAAGACTTGACGCGTAGACTCTAAAAGGATACTGTCAGAATTTTCAAATCATGAATAATTGAAAGAGGAGGGGTCGCATTTAGAGAAGCAGCAATGTTGGAGACGCGCCTGAAGGTGTAATGGGTATTGGTCAGGGTTCAGCTCCGACGGTGTGATACCAAGGGTCGTCACTTGCGCGCTGGAAGCTTGATGGTAGACGGCCGCTGAGCAAATGTGAGCTTCCTGACTGACACCTATGGCTGCGTATTTGGAGGTAGAATAGTGTGCGAAACAACGTGTGATGTGTACAGATATGTTGCATGTTTTCTATAAGGGATCATTTATTTATTTAACGGACATGCCAGTAATGCATGTGAAATAATAAATAAATAAATAAATAAATAAATAAATAAATAAATAAATAAATAAATAAATAAATAATAAATAAATAAGGGATCATTAGGGATGAGATTTTTTCAATCCCTTGTCACTTGTATTCTTCTTTTTCCTCGACTTATCCATAATCTGATCGATTATCATTTCTAGGGTATATTTTCTTCTTGGATATTTAGTCCTCAAAGATCACATATCAATGTTTTCAAAAATCAGGTTTGTTCAGATTTTTTCAATGCCTGTACTGAATGCGGCCGGTCAGCCGCTGTCCTTATCAGCGCTCTCCGGGCTTTTCAATGACGTTATCAAACAAAGTCGCGAAAGACAACCGCATGCTATCGGCATTGTTTCATCGGATAAGCGTGATCGTTGGGCAGAGATCTACGAACAACTCGAAGGTACGCGCTGCATGAGATTTTTCGACGAAATTCACTTTACATTAATATAATCAAGTGAAATGCTGAGATACTGATATATACAGCATGTACTTCTGAATTTCATTGGTTTAGGAAATCCCACGAACTCGTCACATCTTTCAACAATCGAAGATGCATTGTTTGTTGTATGTCTCGATCAGGAATCCGAACCTGAGAAAGGCTACACCGAGAAAGATGAACAGGCTAGACAGGCGAGTTTTTGGAAATGCGACAAAACTCGTAGTTGTATAGCAAAATAATCCTGGTTAGGGTAAACTATATGCTCTACATTGAAACACTTAGCCTATGATCTAAAGAAACTCAATCTAATTTATCTATAAATTCATCTACACCGTCAAATGAATTTGTTAGTTGTTGAGTAATTTGGTTTGATCTTTACTATTGAAATTTCAGTGTCTGCATGGAGGTGGAACGATGAGCAACTCGTGCAATAGATGGTTCGATAAAACTCTTCAGGTATGAAGCAAGGATAAACATTGGCTTCCATACCTCTCTCTGGTAGTTTTGTAAAAAAAAACTGGCCGGTCTGTGGCGCCGCGCGGCTGCTGTGCGTCATCTCTCTGGATATGACATTTTAGAGAATTCGAATGATTAGGAATTTCGTAAAGTTATCATATAATCACTTTGATAGTTTATAAAACGGTGATACTCATACAGTTCACTTCCAGTGATTGTGATATAAGGGATTCTGAAAGCGTAAAGATTCAATCATTTGATTCATTTCGAGGGCGAAGGTTGGGCCTCAACAGCACACACGTGGTCCACAAATCAAAAGCCTTTGTGCTTTTTGGCCAAATTGAGTTTTCCATCTTCATTTCATCGGTCGATGACCGATTAATTGGGAGTGTTCGCCTGAGAGAATATAACACCGACTTGTGCATTGGGTGCTCGCCCCTCGCCAAAATTCACTTTGAAGACCAAACACTTCTCCAACTGGCACGGCGATTTCTAATGGAAGTTGAGTGCGTGGCGCATCACAGTATGGATCGTCGCCAAACGGTCCACTATCTTTTTCAATAATTGAGATAGTCATTGTTGGGAACTTCAACTAACTATGAGTTTGGAAACTATGTTGCGGACTCCAGAATACCTACTTTGTACGAAATTCCGTAATATTTATTTCATCAACAAGTCGAATGTTCATCAATTTTGGGGCATTATGTGGAGTGACGACAAATTTTGACTTTGCAACTTATACATGATACCGTTTCCCTACAGTATGATGCGTAGATGAATGGCTGTCTTTCAGTTTGTGATTGGTGCTAATGGTGCATGTGGATTAACCTATGAGCATACACCTGCCGAAGGGCCACCAGTGGCGGCCATGATGGATTTTATCTGTGATAAGTTGTCAGTAAATATTGATCGTATTGATTTTTGGTATAAAGGGAAAATGGCGCATTGCGATTAGTTTTTTGTAGACTTGGAAAGGAATTCAATGATGACTCAAGCATAGCCGAAGGCAGAGTTAAGCGATTGGATTTTGAACTGAATGATGCCCAAATCGCTCAAATCAAAAAAAGTGGCAAGAAAATGGATAGGTAAGATTTCAACATGGCAACTTGTGGAATTTCTCCTAGAAACAGCTCACCTATTTTTCAGAGCAGCCGATGACGTTGATGTAGCGGTGTTCTCATACAAGCGATATGGTAAAAATTACCCAAAATCGGTAAACATCTCTCCGGATTCGTTCATTCAAATGGCATTTCAATTAGCATTCTTCAGGATTCATTCCGCATGTAAGTTACCAGGGACTTTTTGAATTCGCTTAGGAGTTTTTACTCCTATTCTTATCCTCTGAATTAGTAGACCTCTGAACAGTGGTGAAACAAGAGAGGTAGGTGGCGGGGGGGGGGCATCCTTGGACATTGCTCTCATCATAGATTCCGTTAGAGGCGTATTCCACGGTCGAGGGTTCTACTAATTGCGCTTTGAAATAGAAATTTCGCGAAGAAGGATCACCAGCAGCTGACCAGGAAGGTCTTTCAGGGCGTGACGAAGCTTTTTGAAAACGGTCTTTTGCATGATATAGGGGCAGCAGAACCATGTTTAATTTTTCCTGAACGGCCCTCTGAATACCAGAAAAGGGGGTCCCTAGTTCGATTCCTCTTGGTGACAAATTTTTGCATTTCGAGTTGACGTTCCAAAATTCGCGCAAAATGGAGTTCTGATTGTTCTGGTTCTAACTCCATTTTGCGCGAATTTTGGCACGTCAACTCGAAATGCAAAAATTTGTTACCACGAGGAATCGAACTAGGGACCTCCTTTTCTGGTATTCAGAGGGCCGTTCAGGAAAAATTGAACATGGTTCTGTGGTTCCCGCATCTGCCCCTATATCATGCAAAAGACCGTTTTCAAAAAGCTTGTCACGCCCTGAAAGACCTTCCTGGTTAGCGAGAAAAACTAAGTGGAATCGCCGCCTCTAGGTAGGAGCAGTCCCAGCTGAAGGAACATTGTGCGCAGTGGAGAGAGGATTAATGAAAGTGCACAGCGGCGAGCGAGGGCCAGACTTCTGACCGATTAGACTTTTATTGCGAATGATAGCTGCAGCAAGGGGTGAGCGGTTTCAGCGTAAGTGGTCAGGGCATAGTTCCCTGTAAGTCACCAGGTGACAGTCGCGCTTTCTCGGTGCGCGAGGATGTCGCCATTCCACCTCTGTTGCCGCAGAATTTATGGGCCTAATCAGATGCGCTTAGCGTCTGTCTAGCCTCGTAGGCGACATCCGATATTGACTGGTATGTTAATAGGCTCGAAAATGGCAGCAGAGGGCCAACATGGGACTTAAAGTATAAAGGATTAGAAGGGCGGAAAAAAAACCGTCCGGCCGGCCGCCCTTCCACCTCAACACTCCCCTTTGAACAATGGAGCGTTGTGGAAAAGAAGGATAAGGGTAGGAGGTACTGAGCTCCACGGAGAGGGAAAAGAATCGACAACGAGAGCGCATGGATAAGCGCGAGAGCGAGTTTAGCGTGTGCCGTCTTTTTTCGCTTTTAGGCTCAGTTATTACGAAATCTCTGCAGTGGGTGGAATCCCAGGTGTGAAAACCTAATGCACTAGCGCCTCTGTCCAAGGTTTCCTGCCGACAAGTCTTTACGACCCGCATGCTTGCCAACCTTTCTTGCGTTATTGTCAACCGGCTTCCTTCTTCTTTTTTTCCGATTTTTCAACCGAATTATTATCAGTGAACTAACATTTTTACAATGATTCACAGAGTGTTTTCGGGTGCCTGTCTTTTTCTTCGAGGGTAGCCGTGGTTTGACCGAATTTGCTGGTACCATAAATGTAGGCGAGGGGTTGCGGTTCCGCGCCCCTAGGTCATATACCTGGCACAACCATCTGTATTTGCGACAGTGATGAACTCGTCCGAGCCCTGCCCCTTTCCGTATAAAGGTGCTGCACCTACCCATTAAGCTTTAGAATTTTGCATCCATTCCAGTGCCGCCCACGTACGAAACGGCCACTTTGCGAAAGTTTGACGAGGGACGCACGGAAAACATCAGGTCGCCCAACACATTGGCTGAGAAATTCATTAGAAAGGTGAGACTTCCTTGAATTTCATCGCCATAAAAGCGTCAAGCTGACCTACAACGGCCATGGCGAATTCGGTGTGAGGCTTGAGCGGGGTATACGCATACAGTAGCGGTCAAAAGTGTTCGCCGAAACGATTTTTAGTGCATTATTTAGCAACGCCCTCCAAAGATTGATATACTATGTTTTCTAGTGTTTTTATATCCTCAAGTTTAAAGAATCAGGATATTCAAAAAAATTTTCGAGGCCACCATTGATTTTTTTCTGGCAAAAAAAGAGGAAGCACGGAAAACCGTTTCGGCGAACACTTTTGACCGCTACTGTACTTTATCTGCAGTAGAAGGTTTTTGTGAAATTAAGGGCAGAAGGCGATGGTACTAGAGCCCCCCCCCCTTCCCCGTAAAGCCCATTAGGCCATCAAAGTGACTCATAGGAAAGGGGTGATAACGCACTCCGCTGGCCATTCCAATCGATCCATAACACCGGAATCTCTGGAAGCTTTCGATCCAATGCTTAGCGAATCTCTTCTTAGAACTTATCACAAGGCAGCAGGACATCATCCTCGCTGTTTTTCAAAGAGAGTCTAACCAGGGAATGCTTTGAAGTTTCCATCGAATTTGGAAGGAAACCTAGATGTAACGATAGAGTTTTGAACGCTGATTACAAATATGGACACTAAAACTGCTACGTGAACTTCCTAAGAAAGTTATGAGCCTTCAAAGTTGGCAAAAAACGTTACTGAGGCGAGCTTACCTGGTGGAATCACAGTCGCCGTGGCTCTGCGCCAAAACGAGTCTCATATTCGTAATCAGGGCACCCATTTACCCTTATAGAACAAGTTCCAGGC